>BCLH01003358.1:0-29003 GCA_001602315.1 Zoysia pacifica
CGACGCCGAAACTGTCTCGCATCGTACCTGCTCGTCGTCATCAGCTCAGCTCAGCTTAGCTCAGTCGTCGTGTGCGTTTACCACTCGCGTCGGGAGCCAGACAAAACGCGCGTGGTGACACGAGAAATATCTTTTGGATTTTTCCTTCAATTTACATGCTCCGTTTCACAATTTTTGAATGGGTGTCTTTTTTTTTTTTGTACAAATACAACTAGTTACTGATCGTCGCTGGTAACGGAGAATCAACGTCGTCGCCTTATCCAAAGATTAAATAAACAGGAAACGTTCCTCACGCGTCGCGTTGATGATTCGTGCGAGCTAATTAAGTACTCCCTGTCAAGCAGCAGTACTATAATTAGTACGAGTGATTAATAAGGGGATGTGGGTAGGGTACGCCATCAACGACAGGAGCCTGAGCCTCGTGTGTTCCATGAGGGGGAAGGGCGCAAGTCGCAACCCGCTCCGGTTCATCCATGGAAACGAACCGCTGCCAAACGCGCACGAGAGAGTTTCTTGGGTCACGGCTTTTCGAACAAGAACAAATCAATCAATCCGAATAGAAAGTGATTTTTATCTGCAATTTGCATTTGCGCAGAAAGAAATAAACACGCACCCGCCCGTTCGCCAAGAGGAGACTTGCGGTCGACGAAACCTCTATACATACTCGTATCTTTTCTTTTGTCCATTCTTGCAAGACACCAAAGTAGGAGTAATAAAGTTTCATGACGGCGCCGTGCCTGCCTTTCCAGGTCAATGCACGACCGACGAGTGCTCCCTCCACAAACACAAACGAGAAGATGATGTTGCAAGGATGATATTGCCCCGGTCGATGTCTTGATCATCGCTCCGATATGATTTGGGAGAACGAATATTGAAAGGGCGGTCCCTTTTCCCAGCGAATTGAAAAAAAATCGGTAAGCTGGAGGAGGGGCGTGGCTTTTGAATATAAGCAGATTCTTAAGCTGCGGCGGTTCACACCTGCCGCAGCCGTCGTCGTCGTGGAAAAATGAAAGGGAAGCTTTGGATTTGCGCGTGGATTCTCCGCAGACGGGGATGAGCCACCGCGCACACGAATGCACCAGGAGGAGAGGAAGCAGCTTTGGTTGTGGGAGTTTGACCACTTCGATTCGGTTCGTTTAGACGGACTGCGTGCTGAAATCTGATTCGACATCTTTTTTTCTATTTTAAATTGTTGTTATTGAAGCTAGAATTTTCGTTAGAAATAAATTTAAAATTGTTACCCTAACAATGACATTTTTTTCTTAAAAAAAAGAGAAAGTTAGCTGACAGAGAGAATCCGGTCGAGGAAAGTCGCGGGGATCGTGGAACGAAGGAGACGGGGGGCCAACAAGAACGGATGAAGTTCTTCCGTTCCGTGTGGGGTGGGTCTCCCCAAAAACCAGGGCACCGTCCAAAGCCATCGTCCTCTCGACCTCTTCTCACTGCAAAAGTTGGTGACGGCGACGGATCGGACAGGGACGGACAGCAGCCGCACGACACACGGAATACCACAAAATCAACGCCGCGAGGAGGAATAATAAGAGAAATCGCTTTTCTCCCTCGCCCTCGATGGTGGCGTGGGTTCCGATTCACCGAGCAAGCAGGAGATATCGTATCGGTGGTGCGGTGGGTGAGGGAAGAGTGAGCTAAGCTGTCGCAGCTTTGAAAGGGTTGCTCTTGCTTGAGTGGAAGGAAGGAAGCCTTGCTATTTCAGACCAAGCCTAAAGGTTGAAATCATTTGCGTTGGGTAGATAACTGCTAGTGATAAAAAAAATTTGCGCAATTTGTTGCTTTGCTTTGCTTGCTCCGCATCCACAGAGCAAAAGGAACCGTTCTTTTCTTATGAAAGCGTGATTCCCGCTGAGAGAGTGAGCGCTGTTCTGTTAGTGCTAACATATTTGCACTGTTGCTGTGGCTTCTGAAGCCCACTGCTCACATGCTCGCGCCTCTAGTGTAGAAATTTCATAAAAAAAAATATGCTAGAATTTTTTTAAAATCAGTTCAATGTCACTGAAAAAACATATGATTTTTTTTAAAAAAAAATCACAATCCAAAGGGGACCTAAAAGGGAAAATGATTAAGGAAACTGTTCCAGTGACGGATGAGATGTTCCAGCCCATGTTACTCTTGACCCGGCCCAACCCATCTCCTCATAGGGACCCACTGGAAGATATTTCCTTCAGCCCGGAAAAGTGCAGCGAAACGGAAAAAAAAATCTCGCCGACGCTGGAGGTGACGACGGTTTTAGCGCTCTCCGCCCGGGAGACCGGCGGGCGGGTTTAACCGCGGCCGCTGCCATTTCTGACGTGTTCTTCTCCTTCGTCCTTGCTGAAGGCGCTGCCGGCTCTTGATTTTCGTCCAACCGAGCCCGAGCACCCGCCTTCTGTTTGTTAGTCTATCGTTCGAGGTACGGTTCTCTCTTCTTTTTTTTTTTTTTTACTGTTATAACCCGTGCTTAGTTTCTTCTCGTTGGATATGAGTGGGGAAGGAAACTGCTATCCGCGGTGAAGTAGATTCTTATGTTGATTTGTGCGGTAGGATTCATTTAGGAGCTGCAGTTGTAATTCTGTGTGATCAATCCAATGCTCTCTTGTAAGTATGATTTCATTTCTATGATTCTGTCATAGGCGTGTTACTATCTTTAAATGCTGAGGGTGTTAATTTACACTTTACCTTAGTTGGTCGGTGCTGGTTCTCCTTTCCAGCATGCCAAATGCTTAATTCAGCAGCTGCAGTTGTAATTCTGTTTGATCAATACAATGCTATTTTTTTTAAGTATGATTTCATTTCTGTTATAGGTATCTTCAAATGTTGAGGGCGCTAATTTAAGTCTGTATCTTGATTGGTTGGTTTAGATTCCTTTTACTATCCTTTCCAGCATAGCAATGTCACATGCTTGGAGTGTTTTAACTTAAAGCTGCTTATAGCTTCTTTGCTTCTTTAGCGACTTGTAGAGACACACTTGATGAGCTTTGCCTTTCATATGCTTTTTTCTGACACAGAAAGCGTTCTGGATACCTTATGACACTGAAAGTACTCAAGTGAACCTGCACTGATCCATGGAGGGTCTCTCAGAGCCACTGCTTGCAGACATCATCAAGAGAATTACCAGGACAAGTGATCTGAATTCTCTTTCCCTTGTGTCGAAGCAGCTCTATGCTGTTGAGGCAGAGGAAAGGGATACTATCCATGTTGGAATTGGCCTTCACCCTGCAACAGAAGCCTTGGCAGCGCTGTGCTCCCAGTTCCCGAACTTGTGGAAAGTAGAGATTGATTATTCTGGTTGGACGTCCAACAGAGGGAAGCAGCTAGACAACCAAGGCCTTCGCATGCTTTCTTCTCACTGCCCATTGTTGAAGGATCTCACCTTAAGCTTTTGTTCATACATAGACGATTCCGGTCTTGGTTATCTAACATATTGCAAGAAGCTAACAGCCCTCAGGCTGAATTTTGCTCCAGCGGTAAGTTCCAGGGGGCTTCTCTCCGTGGCTGTTGGGTGCAAGAGTCTATCGAGTTTCCATCTCGTTGACTGCATGAAAGTAGGTAGTGTGGAGTGGCTTGAGTACCTTGGCAGGGCTGGATCACTGGAAGAACTTGTGGTGAAGGATTGCAATGGAATCAGCCAGTATGACCTCCTAAAACTTGGTCCTGGATGGATGAAGCTTCAAAAGAGTTTGAGATCAATGACAATTATTGGCGTGCAGGAGCCCGTGATCCCTCATATGATCCTCACTACCTGTACAAATATGATATCTGTTGTAAGAATTTGAAGGATTTGAGGTTAGCACATATTATAACTGAGCCGGAAATTGGACTTCGTTTTCTCTTGGGGAAATGCAAAGCATTGGAGAAACTTTGCCTGGACTATGTTATCGGTCTGAATGAGAGTGAAATGATCCGACTGCTCCAAAACTGCAGCAACCTTATATGTCTCTCACTTCGGCTCATGCCTCTGCATTGTGGTCCTAATTTTACTTTGAGAACTCCACTGACTGATGATAGCCTTAAGGCTCTATCTCTGTACTGCCCCAAGCTTCAGGTTGTTGAGTTCACCTTTACATGTTGTAGTAATGCCTACCCATCAGAAATAGGCTTCACACAGGAGGGTATTGTAATGCTGATTCAATCTTGTCCAATCCGTGTTGCCATGCTAAATGGCGCCACTAATTTTGATGATGAGGGAATGAAGGGCCTCTCATCCGCTCAATTCTTGGAAAGGCTCGAGCTTGTGGACTGCGATGGTATTACAGATGCTGGGATAGGTTTCATAATGCGTGCCCCATCTCTGATTAGCTTATCTCTCCGACGATGTGGAAGAGTGACCGACCATGGAATGACCGAGCTGGTAAGCTCACAGAAACTGGAGTCTTTGACTGTTGTAGGCTGTTGCAGGGTCTCTCTGAAAGGCGTGCAAGGGGCTGCCAGTTCAGTTCATTACTCCCGTGAGCCTGAATGTTATGCCAGTCTAAAGGGAATGAAAATGATGGATTTAAGTACAATTCACTGATACATTTTCAGACAGCATCACGTTGTTAAGAAGAAGATTCAAAGTGATGAGAAAGATTTCTTGGACGCAACCTTTGGCTGTTGTCATTCCCAGTCTCCTGTGTCACAGGAAGTCACTATGGAATTAGTATTTTTCCTGTTATTTTGCCGGGACCAGAACCGGTACTTAAATGGTTTATTTCGTTCATTAGCCCAAGATTGTTTCTGTAGAACTTATACTGGTGAGGCTTGTTAGGAATAAACACGCCTTACTCATTTCCTTTGTATTGTTGATCACTTGCTATCGTTCATATGATGAGGTGAGGATTGTTTTGAGTAATTTTTTTTTTGAGGGGAAAACAGCAAGGTAGGCCCCTGCTGTGCTTTTATTAAACAAAAGGCAAAACTGTACAAGGGAACAAAACAGAACAGAAAAAAGACAGAGCAAGCAGCAAAGCGCCTAAGCTATACAGAGAAAAGAGAAAGAAGCCAAGCAGTAGCAATAGCCTTAGAAGAACTAAATCTAAGAATCTGCTGCGAGAAGGTAGCCTTGAAAGCTAGCTTCCAAGCTTGGAAGCTGGGATTTCATTTCTGAAGATCTTCTCATTACGTTGTTTCCAAATTTCTCAAGCTGTCACTGAGAAAATCTCCATGAAGAACTGCTGGGAGTAGCCATATTTCACCACTTGAATGGTGGAGAAGAATGGTAAAGCGTGATCTCAATAAATGCTTTATAAAAATAAAATCGCACCCTAGCGGCATAAAAAAACTTGTGATTATTGATTCCTTTCCTTGTAATGTAATGCGTGAATGTACCTTTTGTTTTGAACTGTAATAAGTTTGGCTGCTGCCTGATTACCTTCGTATGCTTCATTGTAACTGACCTATTTCAGTTTAGCACTCTGAGCACGTGCTCGATGGAGGATCCCTCGGTGCCACTGATTGCAGAGATTATCAGGACTGCCCGCACAAGTGAAAGCGGCTGTACAAAGTTGAGGCAAATGAAAGGGGTACTATCTGTGTTGGATGTGGGCCATGTGGCCTTAACCCTGCAACAGAAGCTTTCCAGTAGTTGGGCAGAAGAGAGGGCCCTCCTTTTCTTTTTTGGGGAAGAACAGAGGGCCCTCCCCCATCGTCATAAAAAATGTTGGCACCTTGATAAAAAAAATGTTGGCACCATGTAGCATGAAAGCCTATTTTGGAAAAGAAATTCCATGGGAGACAAATCCATATTGTTCAGATCATACTGAACGGGATGGCTCTGAACGCATACAATATACAATCACAACGAAAGTAAGGCAGTAAATAATTTTTCCCTTCGGTATACTACACTAAACTTGTTAAGCTGCATCGTTACATGAGTTCTGTACAAAATAGTGTTGTGTAAAATAAAGACCGACAAACAACACGCACCTGTTTTCGCTGCTAATGGATTACCTGGATGCGTACAATGCCATCTTTCTAATCTATGCCTGCTCGTCACTGAACTTGTCTAAAAGTTATCCTAACATCCAAGAATCCGCCTAAACCATAACATATTACATGGCAACACCAGGTAAAACCGTAAAAGGAATGATTTTTTTTTTACCACGTCCAACGATTAAACTTGTGGCATAGACATTTCACTTTCAGTTTTCCATTCAGGATCCCCTCGAATAATCCTTGCCCAGATCCCACCTTTTGTGTGGGAACTTCCTTAAAAGTCTTTCAAGAAAGCAGCTCTTATGGGATGATGGACTAAAGAATAATAGATGGCTCACAATGATACATGCAGCTCCACAACACTTTTAACATGTGGAAATCGATCAGCCCATCGCCTATAACCTGCACTCGATACCAAAAAGAAATGTCAGATCTCCGTTCATGCACACTGAAGGAGCTTACTTCTCTACCTTTCAGGTCAAAAGATTAGCATATACCTGATATAATGATGTGCCTTTGGCTGAACTGCTCCCTGTCATCATCAAGTATATCCTGCGGTACAATACACAAACATCATTTGCTCAAAAAAATCAGTGGGACAAAGCTACATCATATTGGACAAGCACCCAGAATCGAACAGTCCCTAAATTAATTCTAATTACCAGTTGCAAACTTTTGACAATGAGTTCAGACAAACTTTTAAGGATCATGGCATCAAAACCAGGGCAACTCATTAGGAACTCTTCAGATGTCAAGTCTAACACCATAGTGCACAAGCAAGAGGCTGTCATAATAACTGATGAGGCATCTGTGGTTCCTACAAACAGAGTAGCAACAAGTGATTGCAGCACATTAGCCAAAAAAAAGGGGGTTACAGCACATTATATAAAAAAAGGCCCGACGCTAGCAACTATAACACTAATAGGTAAAGAACCACATTTTAACTAAGACATCATTCCAGCCTCAAATGTAGGGGAAGATGCCAGCTATTCCATTTCTTGAATGATAACCTTTTATGAGCCCACAGAAACAGTTCATGAAGTCTGCCTGGTTGGACAGCTTTCAATGTATCTTAGATTTAACAAAAATATTCATCTTATCCTAAAATGTGATCAAAAATATACTTTTTGAAGCTTAACAAACTGATGAAATTGTCAGAACCAAGCATTAATAAATGACGGCAGAATGGAATTAGAGCATACCAGCCCATGTGACTACTGCTTTTAGAAGATCGATAAAACAAGAGTCGACTGTGATATGAACTTTTTCCCTCTAGAATGGTACCAACAAAATATTAGTTTGTCCTCATGGAATGAAGAATATATAAAAAAAAAATCAACCAATGAAGCCACTTACAGTGGACAGGAAATTTATGATGGTATCACATGCCAAAAACATGCTCCCGTTGTCGATAATTCCATCCTGCTGAGTCAATTTGATAAGGCAATCTATGACCTATAAAGACAAGCAGACAGATTATCAGTTGGTTTACATCCTGTTCAAAAACTGAATGCTAACACACACACACACACACACAAACGAAATGTTATTGCCAACTCCAAATCACCGATACAAGAGGCACCAGCCATACCCATATCTAATTCAGCAGGATACATTGATATGGCATGCTCTGGTGCTGGAGCCAACCCTCCACCTCGTGCAGCAGTGGACAGCTCATGCCACTGCCTGGCAAGGAGTGCAAACCAAGGCCACATCTCTTTCTTGCCAAAGCCACTACTGATATTACTCATTCCTATATTCTTTTGAAATCTATTTACTTACAGCTCAGCGAATTTTTAAGTATATATTTACATATATTCATTTATCGTTGTATCCTTGCTTTTGGTCAGTTTTTTTTTAAAAAAACTTTTGCTTTTGGTCAGTTGATGTATCAACCATACTGTATCGCCATATCTGAATCAGCATATAGGAAAAATGTAGATTACCAATAGTGCAGCTATCACAAACCTCACATAAAAACCGATTGGCTTTTACAGGGTTGCAAGCAGATACAGTAGGAATGCCATGGCGTTCTAATACATAACATGAACCCTTGTGTAGGTCCAATTACTTGATAGGCCTATTGGGTCCAGAGGTCCATATACATGTTCATTCTGAAATTATAGGCCAGTCGTTGACAGAAGGCATCTTAATTATATATTGATAATGATATGCCAGCAGGTACAGAGAAGGTGCCAACCTACCGAAGGGTGTGCAGGAAGGAATAGGTTAAAACTAGGAAGATAAAATAATTTAACAAACACACAATAAAGAACTTAACAATAAAGTCTCCACAAGCGAAGGAAAATAGCCAACTTACTGACTTATAACCGCCAAATGATGCCAAAATTCCACATCCATCAGCCTCCTTTGTTATTTGTGATAGCATTGGAAGCATGAAACAAATAGAATAGAAGGGGCTGTTGAAGGAATAAAACATACCATCACTATATTGCACCATGAAAAGAAAATATGTACACCTGCCTAGCACAAAATAGAGAAGAAGCAACCTTGGTTCATCTTGACCTTCTATAGAAAAGATAAACTCAAGTAGATTTCTAGCCTTATCCTTGCAGGCATATGGTGCCTCTGCCAGATAACTGCAACAGAGAAAAGTATAGATGTAATTTTGAGAAAAAAAAAAGTTAAAAAAATTATGACAGAAGCTTTGCCCGAACATTTTACTCTTGAAGGCACATTTGGGTAACAGCATTTTGTACAATGATGTGTATGGAGGATATGAAGTTACTTGCATCTTTACAAAAGGACCAAAACCTTGATCAAGTTCATTCGAATATGCAATCCTTCCGACAACCAGTGCAAGCAGATGAGGAAGCAGTACATATAGAACTTATGAGTAAGAGGCCCATAACAGAACACTAATTTGTTAAATTGCTACCTCTAAGGAGAAATCATTGATAATAATAGAGTAAATTTCATAGAGCTACCACTATTTATACCAAGGTAACACGGCACTACAACTTTTGGAGTTCATTTCACTAATCTACAACAATTTGACCCTAGTAACAACAATATAAAAATCCAAGAAAAAATCTTCAAGAATAATAAGAGAAGCAAGCACCACACCTCCCTACAATTCGTGCAGCGGCTAAAAGATCATCACCTTTCCGTTGTCCGTGATCCTGACATGTTGTCATCTTTTAAGAGATTGTAGAATACAAGGATTATAGTCAATGAATTTGTAGTTTTGTACCTTTGCATCCTGCAGAAAGTCTAGAACTAAACTGATTGTCTCATTTAATCCGTTAATTGCCTGCATGATAGTATTCTCACGGATGGCCTGACTTGGTGCCCCTGCATAGAGTTGTGAAGGAGAACAGTTACTGAGGACTGTGGTTCTCATAGCAGGCTTTCAATATGAGGCATCTGCTTGACTATCGACTTGGATACAAAGATGAGAGAGAGAGAGAGAGATGAACAATTTCACCCCACAGTTCAGATACTATTATGCTCATCTTAGTGGAATCATATTCTAGAAACTTGGGCAATTTAGGAGGACAACCGAACTGCACAATAAGTTTCTAACTCTTAATATCATTAAAATGAATATGTGGAGTTCATATTATAGAAAATATAAAGTCAAGGAACTAATAAAAACACCGCATTTAGTTTGCCAAAAAATGTATTTGCCTAGTGCACCATTGTATTCGGAAAAAAAAAACTACTTTGAAGAAATGATTTCTGGCAGTTCAGATTTCCTTAAGAGTGCGGAATCAGCACATGTAAATCTCCAAGTTGATGCATGATTTGAGACTGAAAGACATACATATACGGCAATTTCGGAGACTGATGACAAATTAATTGATAAATATAATCACAAGTGTAACAAAAGAAAAAATACATGAGCAGCAGTCTTCCTTGTTCCATGCCGATGAAATAAAAAAACAGTCAGGAAGATGGAAGCATACCTTCACTACTACTGGCATTTGATATCATTTTGATTATTCTTTCTATTAGTGAAAATAGTATAGCCAGATTTCTCTGTTTCTGACTGATGGCATCATCCGCCTGAGAAGTTTTTGCAGACTCGTACTTCAGATAAGCAAGCTCATTTAGAAGGACAGCTACTTCAACTCTTGCAGATTCTAAGACAAGCAATACAAACCTGCAAGAATCATGAATGGTCAAGAAATTGAACTTTAAAGAACAACTCACATGATACAGGCGATAATGTAGCTCACTTGTCAACAGGCATCAAATTCTGGTTATCCTTTATTTTATAATCTTCTGACAACCAGTCCTCACCATGTATCAACATCATGCACTCCGCCAACAGAAGAGCGTGCAGCTTTTCAGATGATACTGAACGACATCAAAAGATTTACTGTCATGCAGTGTCTTAAAAGGGAAGGATAGACCAGCATAGTTATGTTTCACTCTCCTACTCTGAACTGCCAGATATCCTAAATAAATTTATACTACACTTTTTAACCAAACTTTATAAAAAATCCTTCCATAAAAAAGAAAGAAAGAGATCAGTATAAGATAAAAATATGAGTTTTGTTACAGTGTTTGGAGTTAATAACAACCGTTAATTTGATTAACTCTAATGGTTAAAACTAGGGAAGTACCTACAAACAGGTACCAAAAATAGTGGACCCGGTACTAATTTTAAAAATCAATGACTAAGATTAATTTTGGACAGGGAGGGACCTCCGCTTCCTCTCAAGCACCGTAACAAAACCTCTAGAAAAATACGGTGATAATGACAGACTCATAAATGCAGTGGTAGGACCTAGGCAACAAAGCAAACAGAAGAAACAAATAGCTCAAAGATACTGAACAGTGCATTCATCCTTGGCGAATGCAACAAAGAATTATAAATCACATGACATAAAGGCTATTTGATCACTCTGACCAAGAAACAACAATGTAGAATTGTAGATATAAGTTCCAGCCATACCAATGCGATTTTGGAGAACATCTGTGATCCCAACTCGGATGTGAGATTCCCAAACTGATGTTGGCATTGATCTCAAAGAATCATGAAGCGACTTTCGTGTTCCAATACAAAACAAAACATAAATAAAGGATCAAATAAAAGATGAAGTATCACCAACAAACTTATTCACGTACTTAAAATGACGCGTGAGGAAGGGAAATGGTACACACAGATTCTTTCTGGGATAGAAGGGTAGTCAGCATGTGTAGGGCGTCAAATTTAACTGCAGTATGAAGAACAGCAAAAAGCCTAGCGAGACCAGTAACCTGAATTGCATTTAAAATTGTAGGTACAATCATCAGGTTAATGTAGGAATGCTGAATCGAGAAATAGAGAAAGATTCTTGTAACATATTCAGTATACTGTGCATACCATGCTTGTCATGCCTTGCAGTTTCTCCATACTCATATTGTCCACTCTGAGCTTATGAACAAGCAATCGCATCAGATTAATGGCAAGCTCTATGGACTTCGAACCTAAAAAGAGAATAATCAGCAAAATGTAATAAGTGATTGAGCATTTTCTTCTACTAATAAGTACCAAGGGCACTGACTGCTAATGCCTTCAGGTAAGCTTGATATCGCAAGGAAGATCATATCCATTACTCCAGGCTCACAAAACTTATATGCCCCATCATCGGAGGCTATTGCAATAAGTGAGAGAAGTTCGAAGCATTCTTCAGTAAGTGCTGGATCAGTCCTGTAGCACATGATTTAGCTACAGCAATAAGCAAAATGTGAAATTGTGAATCACAAGCAATCATCATAAATTAGTTGCTCTAAGCTATTAAGTCACATTCAAACCAGGATAGCAAAGGAGTCTTCAAATGGCAAACATGCAAATTCAAAAAATTGTTTCAAGCATGCCGCTTCATTTACGCTATGTTGCCAAACATGAGCATCTGAATGTCACAGAGCGAAATTTCTTACGATTTGGAGACGACCTCGGCGACGAGGGGCACAGTTGAGACGACCCCCTCATCGGACGCGACCTCCGGGACGCGCGCGAGCCCGGCAAGCACGGTCACGGAGAGGCGCAGGTACGCCTCCCGCTCCTCCTCCTTCCCTCCCTCAACTTTCCCCAACCCTGCGCCCACGAAGCAAAAACCCACCCAGTGAACCCGAAGCCTAGCAGAGTACCAGTATCCAATTCCAACCACGAGGCATGCGGTATTACCGGTGTTGAGGAGGCGGCGGAGGAAGCGGTGCCCGACGGCGCGGTAGACCTCGACGACGGCGGCCGCGTCGCCAGCGCGGCACACGTTAGCGGCGACCAGGAGGCCCGCCAGCTTCTGCTCGTCGCGCTCGCCGCGGAGGAGGCGGAGACAGTCGTCGAGCGGCGGGGCGGAAGCCGCCATCGGCGCTCCGGCGGCCGGCGAGGAGGAGGAGTCCTGCAGAAGGGCGGGCGCGGAAGAGGCGAGGTGAGACTGGCGGCGGCGCAGCCAGGAGGGGGCGGGAGAGGAGAGCTAGGGTTCGGGTTCGGATTCGGAGGCTGTGAGGGGACGTACCATGAATGCAAGCGGCGGCGCGCGGGAGCGAGGAGAGCGGCGGCGTTGTGTGACTGTCGACCTGTCCTAGAAGGGTCGGAAGAGTTCGAACTTGGTGGGAACTGACGGGTGACGGGCTAGTGTAGTGTCATGCCAGGTGGGGACGTACCATTATGGAGTACTGGAGTGCTCTCGACCAGGCTGCAGGATTCGTGTTGGGCCGATTCTAAAAAAAAAAAGATTCATGTTGGGCCTCGTTATGGGATCAGCGCAGGTTCGCCGGTTGAGCCCACGACAGCCCAGACCATTTACATTGGTTGGTTTGCAGATCATTGGGCCATTGGCCAATGAAATGGTATCCCAAAGTTTTTTTTTCCTGGTACATAAAAAAAGTTCGAAGAGAGAGGTCAGCAAAATAGTGCTCCTAGAAAAAAAGACTCATCTGCCAACTTATCGATTTATTCTTACACAAGCAATCTATACAAAGTGACCCATCAGCATCAGCGAGGAATCCGCACAAGTCAAGTCCCAGCAGCGCCACATGACAACGCTGGTTGCCGAGCCCGTAAGCCAGGCTAACATTAGGCGGCCGCGGGAGGTCGTTCCTCTGGTTCGCCACACGTAATGTCGCAGACATCCTTAGAAAAATGAACGAACTCGCATATTTTGTCCACGTTAACCTTCATCAGTTCATTATTAGGAGAAAAGTAAACTCGAAAAAAAAAAAAGAAGCGGTAGAAAATCAGAAACAAAATGGGAGCAGAAAGAGTCCTTTGCTTCCTAATTGGAAGATGTCGTGCGTTTAAGCTATCTTCTCTCTTTTAGTGCTAGTAGAAAAAAATGCAGAAAATCAGAATTTTTATGTGGGTGTCGAAAGAGTCAATTGTTTCTTAATTCAAGATTCATTTAAGCTATAGTCCCTAGTTCTGAAAATTGTTGTTATTGGTAAGTTCAAATTTGAAGTGGCTGGCAATAACAATTTCATAACGGATAGAATATATATCACTCCCAAATTGCCGTGCCAACTTAAGCATGTTATTTTCGCGCTTCAACAAGATATTGTAAGTAGGAGTACTGAAATTTTGAGCTGCACAAATCGTTGAGTCAGTGTTCGATGCCGGAATTGTCAGTGTTCAATGCCGGAATGGTCAGTGTCTGCAGAAATCGATGCCCACTACCGGACGTTCGGCAAGAAGCAGCCTACCGGCATGTCTGATGGGTAAAGCGTACCGACCCTCGAAACCACGTTTCGTTTCATTTGATGCAAAGCTCCTTAATAAAACAGTAAGCATTGCACTCCTGTGCCAATAAGACATTTAATTAATTTCACTATTGAACAAACGATCAGAAATATAGAAACGTTGGTCGTTATCCTGTCAATTTAGCTGTCAGTACTGTTGTGGCGTTGTCACTGTCTTCCCTTCAAAGAAATCTCGTCAGACAATCTGCCTGTTTGGATATTGCTAGGACGAATTTTTTTTATAAGTGTGCTTAGTTGGTTGCTTGGCAGAGTCTTAACAGCGAGAGAGAGAAAAAAAATTGGAACTATGCAGCGTTTTTTTTTTAATTCTCAAATACTATGCAGCGGGTTTCAGCTGGTTGTGCTGGAGTAACTTCGATGGATTTGCTTCTTGTTTCTGGGCTTCGACGAATTCTGCTTGTTCGCCTCTGAAAGGCAGTGTATTCGATCTGCTCATATCTGAAACCCGGTTTACGAAAAACGCTGATTCGATTATGCAGAAGCTTCTCATTCTCAGGAGGACTTGCCAGCCCCGTTGCTCCTATGCTGGTCACGGAGCTGGGCATGCAGTGGGTACGCAGTGTTCACGGCAGCATTACAAACATTCAGCTAAGTAGCTGATGAACAAAGGGGGAAAAATAGTTATCATCAATTGCAACTGATGACAACAATATAATTCTGACCAACTGCTGCCTACACGTAGAACTGCAGCGTCATCTGAATCCTAGAGCATATATATATGAACAAAGGAACGAAATAATAACCAAGCGTGACCTTTCAAACTGAAAATCGTAGCACGACATGAAAATGCAGGCGAGCAGTGCAGATGTCTTCTGATGTTTGGACACCAAACGAAATGATGAAAGGTTCAGAACTGAAGGAGACGGAGACGAGCTAATAACTGAGACCCCCATCAAGATTCGTGTACGAGATGGATCAATCCAGGAGATGTCGCCGGGCGCAGGAGGCAGGACTCGGCATGTCAATCACCGGTTCAGAATCCAATTTCAGGGTCTGGTGAGGTGTAGTACTAGTACTGGTGATCTTTATTCAAATCCTGTAGCGACCGAACCACTTGAACCGGATCCGGTGCTTTGAATCTGGGACATGGAACATGGGATGCGGCTGCATGGAAATAGCTTTGTGATCATCGGCGCCCATCTGGTGTGGCATAAACAAAGCAACGTTTTTTCTTTATGCCCATGAATCTATCTTGCGTGCACGCATCACCAAATTCTAAGCCGCACGATGCATGGGCGTTCATCTTGTTTGCGATCAAGTCCATCTATGCAAGGATAATTGGTACTGCAGTAAGATTTTATCTGGACACTTTTCACTAGGTATGCCATTTTACACCAGTAATTCCTAATTCATCTAAATTTACATATCGTACGTCAGGATCCTATGGATACGCTTAAATTATTTTGAAAAACACACTTATTGTCGTAATGTACAGTATTTATTTAGAGGAGGAAGCGTTGTCTTAGAGATGGCACTGCCTTGACTTCCATCAGTGACTTGAGATGATAAACCACCAGACCCTCTTATCCACACGGCAAATAACCTCCAGCTAGCAGCCAGGGAAAAATACTGAAATTTGTAAACATCGCGAAATAAAAGGCGACGCGACCCCACGAACACGCCACTTCCAAGTCTTTTCCTTGGTCCTCCGCCCTCTTTCACTCCGAGCCTCCGAGGAGATCCAAAAAGGAGAAGGGGGGAAAAAAAAACCTTAAAAGCGCGAGCGCGATGGGAGCCGGGAGCAGCCGCGGCGACGCGCCGGTACGCCGCCGGGCGCGCCTCGGCTTAGCCGGGTGCTTCGGCGCCGGATCCTCTGCCGCGGCCGCCGCCGATGGAGACGGCGGGAGACCCGCCGCGGTGGCCTCCTCCTCGCGCGCTCACGAGGTAGCTCCAGTACCGTGACACCCCCCACTCTGTCGAGATGCTGGGGAGCGCGATTTTGAGTCTCGCAGCTTGAGTTTTGCCTTGTTCAGTTCTCCGCAGAGGCAGATTTGCCACGGTGGGTATCTGGAACAGGGGCTGGTGATGTGGTTGGGGGAATACTTTTGATTTACGGGAAGTCATGCTCGAGTTTGAATTAGAAGCACGGCATGTTTTTGGAGCGTTTGAGTTATCATTAATTTTTCGATTGTTGACAACTATGGAGCAGTTGACCATTTAACTGGAAATTCATGGTCCTTTCTGTATGTAAGCTGGATAATGGCCTCTGGGCTTACTACATTCTTTTCTTGGAAACACTTAATATCTTCCCATAACGCACATGATTGAAGGTGAATGACTTAGTCTTTCAGTGCAAAATGAGGGCGAAGTATGTAAGCTGGATAATGGCCTCTGGGCTTACTACATTTTTTTTTTTGGAACACCTAATACATGTACCTTCCCACAACGCGCATGATTGAAGGAGAAGACTTACAGAGTCTGTCAGTGTAAAATGAGAGCTGTGTATGAATGACAGGTCGAAACATAGTTGTGAAGTTTGGATCGTATTTTCTGTTCAAGTCCTTGTTATTTAGGAAATATTTTATGAATTTTTAGTTTCAGTCTTTGGGGAGATAGCCTTTTATGATTTTATCTCTATATTGTATTTTACTATATTGTAATCTGATATCAGGGAAGAATTCTCTACAGGTACAATCTCAGCAAGCCGAGCGAGCAGCGAATGTTATGGGCTTTCGTGCTTCTATAGCTGCCAAGGACATCCAATCATCCAGTGAAACAGATCCAAGAGTACATTCCTCTTCAAGCACCATAAGCCATCATCTCAGGTTCAGTCACCTCAACTGTCATGAAAACAAGGAAGATGTCATGGGTGCTGATAACGCTCAAACAAGTGGCCTTGAAAGATCAGATGGAAAAGATGTCTTGCTTAGGGGAGATTTCAGTAATGAAGCTGTCAGTATTGATAGAACATCGAGGGAAGGAATAAGTTCTATAGGATCAGAGATAGAAAATGCTCCTAATGCACTCAACACTAACGAAATAGGTAGTTCAATTTCTGAATCTGATTTCCACTCCTCTCTCATGACATCTGAAAGGATTATTGCTGACTTGGAGGGAGAGAGAGCTCCCCAAGGGAATTCGTCCACAACTGTCACATCAAGCGAAAGATCAGATTTATCTCAATCTAGCTTAACATCACTGTTGCCTAATACTTCATCTGCATCATCTGTAATTGGAGAATCAACCACAGATTCACTCCCTACAAGAGCAGACATCACCATATTCACTGGGCCACGTGGTCAGAGTGGCGGGAGTATATTACATGATGACATGATGAGCATTTTCTCAAATGATGGTCTCAGACGATTTGGGGATTCAAGTAGCAGTGAAACGAGAAGGAGCCATAGAAGGTTTCTGTGGGATGCGTTATCTAGACGTGGCTCTAGAGGTGATCCAGATTCCGAAACTGACGATCTGGGTTTTTACAGCACATGGCTTCATCTTGGTGATGACCTTTTTGGAGAGTTGGAGGAGTCAAGATATTCTCATCGCAGACGCCATGGTTCAATCAGAGTAAGTCAATACTCAAGACCCCGGATAATTGCTTACCAGACCATCTCTCTTTGCTGTTATATTTTTTATTTGTCATTTGATGCAGCTTATGTTCTCATGTCACATGTTCTTGACTTGGTATTATTCTTTGTTACAGATTAGGGAGCGTCGTCGTGCTGTTTTTGATAGTGGGAATGAGCGAAGTACTTCTGCTTGTCCCTTGGGGATTCATCAAATTGGTCGATGCACCTGTGATTCTTTCTTGATTGCTGAAGAGTCTAGCGCCCGGGCAAGTATATCGAGAATAGTCATGTTAACTGAGGCATTATTTGAGGTTTGTCTTCCTTAATGATTACTCCTATCTGCTTATCATCAGCATTCTAGGAACACAACATTCAATATACTTCTAAAGTATTTTCACTCTTTTATGCTATTGAGAATTGACAATGATACGCCGTGTACATTGTAGAGTTTAACCTCATGTTTGAGATTTTAATTTGACAATGTTAATCTACTTGTACTGAGATTCAAAGCATTAAGTTTGATATAACATCAAGCATGATCTATTGTGGGTTTGAAAATCCATTAGTCCTAAAGCTCAAATGAGTAAACATCATCCAAATTACCATGCTATGTATGTACTATGATAATTGGAAATTTTGTGAGGCCAAGGGCCAAGGCGCATCACAAAAGTTTGACAACATGGTTTGGATTCTTCAGGCATGTTTGGAATTGTACAACAAACAGAAGATGTTATTTGAAAATAAATTTGTAAGGTAGGTAGTTTAATGGGAGATTGTTGGGAGTGCTTAAAATGTTGAAGTGTTTGTTGCATTTATGGCACATTACTGCCTAAGTCATGTAATGATGGCCTGAAGAATTCTTTCCAGGTGCTGGATGAAATTCACCGTCAACCTTCTTCGCTTTCACTTTCCATGATCTCTGCTCGAGCTCCTGAATCTGTGGTTAATTCATTGCCATGTAAGAGCTACAAAAAATTTGAGACACCCCAGTGCAGTGATGATATGGAACAGTGAGCTTCTTGTCATTCTAACCTCTATATTTGGCAAAAGTTTTGCATAATATGATTTTGTTATGATTATAAATGTTTCCATGGGAGGGAAGTAGTATGTTATTCAGTGGTATTACTGTCATTAGACAGTTTCAGACATGCATTTAGACATGTTGTGATGTTCTCATTTGTGCCAGAGTAATTGGGGATGAACAGCATTTGTTTTTGAAATATTTTACCGTCAAATGCAATTGTATATCATGAAACCCTTTAACTGTGAAATCAGGTGCACCTCATAGAGTTATGGTGCTTTGCTGTAGTTTTCTTTCTTTTTTTAATAAACAGTTGTCATATTAGTGTGGAGAAAATGCTTGCATGCTACCCATTCCCCTGCCTTCTTGTGAATTACTCGCTCTGGTTTTAAATTATTGACACTGTTAACTTCAAACATCAACTTTGACCATTCGTCTTATTCAAAAAATTTGTTCCAATGTGTAAAATTATTAGCTGTGATTTAAATTCTACTAATGATAAATCAAATAATAATAAAAGTTTATACATTTAAACAAATTTTTTGAATAAGATGAATAGTCAAAGTTGATGTTAAAAGTCAACGGTGTCAATATTTTAACGTGTCATCCTCCTGCTCTCATCAGGTGCCATATCTGCTTAACCGAGTATGAGGATGGAGAACAGATTAGAACTCTTCCTTGCAAGCACGAGTTTCATCTGCAATGTGTTGACAAGTGGCTAAAAGAAGTGCACAGGTATCTGGCTGGTCCTCTGTGGTGCTTTAACACTGACTATCGCTAGTCAGTGGCCTCAAAGTTTTCTTTTAGCGTGGCCTCACAAGTTTTTTCATTCTTGTGGTTGAAATCACGCAGGGTGTGCCCGTTGTGCCGCGGAGATGTCTGCGAGGTTGCATCTTGAAGACTGACGCTGCCATATGCGTCCAGCTGCGCATGGCATCCGCTGCAGCCCACCGATGGAAGCTCGTTCGGTGGAGCTGGAGCATCGAGATGACTATGAACGATGATCCTGTCATCACTGACAGTTTGTCGACAATCTCGTGCCGAAGAGCGTCCAAAATTGTGCGACATATGCGTCGTTTCTTACAGGGTCTTCGGACTTGTATATATCCTGTAGCACTCCCCCGTATGACAACCTGTAGATATATGTGCAAATTCTGCCTTCAGTTTATTCTCCCTTATGCTTAAGCCTAGGCATTGGATGCATATTCTCCTACCAAATAAATAAATCCATATTTCACGTCACCAAACAAAAATGGTCTATTGCTGCTAGAAACGATTATCAAATTATCTATAAACCAGTCAACGTACGGATTTTATGATCCATTGCCCGAAGTTTACACGTCAAAAATGAGGCCTCAGCATTTCGTTCACAACCTACGTCTTGAAAAGGGAATGGGCCTAATTTTAATTTACAAGATCTGGCAGGGGCAAAATGAAGCCTTCAGCATTTCGTTCCCGATCTTTTTCATTTTTGAGCCTCTCAAACTGGATACGCATCTGTTCGTATTTCGTTCCCGATCTTCCTCTTGAAGAGGCCGGGGATCGAATTGAAGTTTTAATTTACAAGCATTGGCAGGGGCCGCGCGAACGCGTACCCCCTCTACCACAAATTATGACGTCCACTCTCCCGCTTGGGGAGATGGTAGACCAGCGCACCCACGAAGTGCAATGTGGGCCACTGATCTAGGCCATTGGCCTTCATGATCGCCCATCGACCCCGTCCAGGTAAGTATGGGTCCAGGGCACCTGGGCATCGTTATATTGTCGCTCGCCCGCCCCCGCCTGGCTGGATCCGCGAGGTGGGACTAACGGAAACCGAACCCCGCGCTCCTGGCAAAGGAGCCGCGTTACCGCGCTGCCGTCGGATCCTACACGGACGGCTCGGGCCTCGGGGCCGTCTTGCGGTGCGCGTGGCCACCTCCGCGGCGGGATGTTCAACTGGGCCGGCAACAGAGTACACGGGCGAAGCATCTCGAGTCCTGAATCAAACTCGTTTTCGTTTTCTCCAGGCCGATTTGCAGTCCTTTCAGATCGAAACGACGAAATCGGTCGAATCGTTTTGGTTTGTGCTCGAATTGAACCACGAGTGAACGGTCGCAATCGCACCTTGTTCCGTGGCATCCCACCAGGCCATCTCAACCTGGCTCGTTCAGGCTCAGAAGATGGCGATCGATCACTAGCGTCGACCTGTATATCTCCATCGGCGTATCTTGTTCAGCACTGACCTAATCCGAAGCAAAAGATGTGTTTAGCAGCTGTTATGGAGTGCGCTATCCCCTTCTCACAAAGCTTTTCGAGATGGTGGTGTAATTTCACGCGCTCCAGCCACAGCTCTTCGTCACGCGGTACCGCATACAATGGCTTGCCGGCACCCGTTCTCCCATACCCAGCAATTCATTCTGACATTTGTGGCTTGGAGATGTCCAGCGGTGTGTGGGCGACGGTATCCTTCGTATTAGTTGGTAAGTCAATGACACGTGGAAGTGAGCTCATGTGTCATTGACTTTCAATATATCCACATTAATGCAGAGGATCCGCATCCCGTGTCAGGTGGATGGTGGGATTTATGTGGTGATAGATCCGTTACCGATTGTGGTACGCTACGGGCCACGTACGTAATGGAGAACTTAGGAGCAGTGTTGCTGCCATCTGAGAGATTTTGCTGTGAAGTTGTTACCTAGATCTGGAATCATTCCGTTCTTTATGACGACATCTTATCAGCTGGAATCTGGAGTGATCCAAAATCTCAGCTGGAGAAAGGTTTTCCTTGGGACAATAATGCTGCAGATTAGATTCGACGTGGATCCAACTGTGGGCATGTTCCTATCCACGTCCAAGCTAGCAGTGGAATACTACTATATACATCTTCCTCACGATTCTCCATCGTGAGAATGATCACTTGACATGGCCCAAAAAAACTCGGATGACTGGAATCTAATCTATTTATCTTTTTTCTAACTGGGGTTTAAAGATGTGGCAGTGGCACGATCAACTGCACTGTACTCAATAGTATTGAGCGTTCGTTATTTCCCAGAGCAATAGCTTGGTCACTGCTGTTGCCGCGTCGACGTCAACAGCGAATTGGTGTGTGGGCGCCACAAATAATGTCGAAAACAGCTGCTTTGTTCGCTCGGCCGCTCCAAACCGAAGATAATGGTGAGTGTCCCGGGCCTCCCGGGCCTGTCCCTGTCCACCACGGCCACGCGAACGGACGAGCTTTCATTCATCGCTTGAGCCTGAAGCAAGGACTATCAAAATGTTCTGGGGGCATCGTTCCGTCTCCGTTCGCGTTGGTCAAAAAGCCTGCTGAATTCTGCTGCTGGGATCGACTGGATTTTTGCTGTCGAGTTTGGGACGCCGCCGTTCCATCTTTGAAGATTTCAGGCAGATCGATTGGGGAAAATGGAAATGTGGTCTCAGTAGTTTCGGCGGAAAAGACATGCTTAATTGTGGAGGTGCAAAATGCGTGCTGGGATTGAACTTTGCATCGTATGGCTGGGCATAGCGACTGTACTACGTGCGTTGATTTGAAGCTGGGAGGATGTGGATCGAGATGAGGTTATCACTTGATCTCAGTTGGCCCGAGTTTGTGCTCAAATTGCTGTTTCTGCAGCGCGGGGGCGCCTCCACAAGAACCGCTTAAATACAGAGCGTCATCATCGCTAGTTTGTCGTAGAGCTAGTTGTGGGGGGATTGGCGTAACGTCATCGTCGGCTCTCTTCCTCCTCTTCCTCGGTTCCTCACTACACACACACCTCTGCTGCTCTGCTGCATCCAAGCTAGACGATGAGCCTGCCGAGCGGTGCGAGATGGCAGGCCTCCTCCTCATCGTCCTCGTCTCTCTGATCCAGATGAAGGGCACACACCGATCGCCGGTAGCTGCTTTGGAATCTTACGTCGCGAGAAGCGCATGCGACACAACTGGGATACTGCTACTTCGGTAGCTAGCTGCTAGGCAGGTTGCAGGTGGCGTGTTGTTGTTATCACCTGCCACTAGCTCGTGTGCTACGTGGATGGTCCTCATGGCCGGGATGCTCCCCGGCGTGGAGTGCGCCCGGCGGCGGCGCGTCCGGCAGGCCGTGGCCGAGGCGGCGCCGGGCGGGACGCGGCGGCCGTCCCTGTGCCTCTACACCGCCGCTGGGCATGGCCATGCGCGCCTCGGTTCCAAGGTACAAGCGCCTCGTTCTGTTCGTGATCAAAAAGTTCTCTTATTGTTCACGGTCCGCGTTCTTATCAGTGGCTGCGCCATGAGACAATTCACAGGAGATCAGGAGCAGCGCGTGCAGGGAGAAGGAGACGGCGCACGCGTGGATGCTGGACAGCAACGCCCGGGAGGCCAAGGAGAGGCTGGATCAGAAGCTGAGGAGGCAGAGAGAATCTGTGGGCAAGAGGTGGGTTACTGTTTGCTGCAGATTGATTGCTGTACTAGTATCATCGTTCTTCAGAGTTGCGGCGTTTCCCATTCTATCTAATGTTCAGAATTCGAAGGATTCGTCAGGTTTTAGAAATATTACAACTATAACAGATTAAGAAGCAAGATATATAGGGCTGAAAATCTTCCATTCATGCGTACTACTACTCCTTCCTTTTTCCGTTAACGTGCCAAGATGATTTTGCGCGGGAATCTAGTGCCATGTCTACTCACGAACATACTTTTTTTATTTTTAAATTGATGTTACTGTTAAATTTTTAATTTCAATTTTAATTATTTATTTTATTTAAAAAAATTGATAAAAATTATATTTTTTGTTATTATTTAATTGATCATTAGAGTTTTTTAATTATAATTTAAAATTTTACATATTTAAATTAATTTTTTAATAAAACGAATAATCAAAATTAAAATAAAAAATATGAAAAATAACATCAATTTAAAAAAAAAAGAGTAAGTTGATTTGTTGGTGGCAACCTAGCTCACATAGAACTAACAATGATGGCCACAAATCGCTGCAGGCGTCAGAGCACCTCGACGAGCCAAGAAGCCCGGGCAGCGAGTAGCGGCCGCGATGGCATCAACAACGAACACTCGGCCACGACGGCGCCGCTGACGGGAGTGCTGCAGCGGGAGGTGCTAACCAAGAACAGGGCGGCGGCAGCAGGAGCTGCAGGCCGGCGCCGGTTCGTCTGGAGCGGGCTGCGGCGGAGGCCACCAATGCCTGCGTCGGAGGCCGGGACGGAGTGCGCCGTGTGCCTGGAGGAGCTCCAAGCGGGGGACGTGCTGGTGCACCTGCCCTGCGCGCACCGATTCCATTGGGCCTGCGCCGTGCCGTGGGTACAGGCCGCCTCGCGCTGCCCCGTCTGCCGTGCACACGTCCACCTCCTCGCCGAGCAGGAGCAACCCGCCGCGGCTGGCTGATGCTCCTGCCGATGTGTCTTGTGTTACTGTAGTAGTCTGGACTGCTGAGAGTACCTAGTCGCTCACGTTAATCTCTACTCCGAAACTGTAACCTGTTATATATACGTACGGATGAAAATTGGTGATCTTAAGTTTTATTTCACCTTCCAACCTCTTCAGCTCAACTAAATGATCCTTTTTTTTTCAAAACAAACCATTATTGTAAAAAACTTATTTAGTTGAACTAAAAATGTTCAGGGGCGAACATAGGTTTCAATTTACACCCCTAGCTATGTATACGGTGCATGGGTCGCTGGAGTATTCTTTGTTTACCATGTTGCTCCACTCTAAACTGTACGTACCGTTCTTAACGGCATGGTATTTGTCGTAGACGGCTATTGTCTCGCGAGCCAATTTCGCCGGCTAATAATGTAAGGTTGGCTGGCGGAGAAGGGTCTGACGGTCATCGCATGGCTCATCGAAATGGGCCTCCTCCACCTATTTGATGGAGCAGGAAGCATGACAGGCAAGAGTCAAAGATGTTTTTTGTTTTAGGGAAAAGAGTCAAATATGCTTGCCATGTGTTCCGTTGTTGATATTGCAGGTTCCACCTCTCCTACTCCACCTATTTGATGGAGCACCAGGCAAATGAAACGACAATAAAAGTTTTTTTAACAGAAGAATTATATAAAGATAATACGATTTGGGAAACTAAAATAAAAGAAAACCTCCCAGAATCTAAAATGAAAAGTTGTGTGAGATGTAAGCATTTCTATATATTATGGTGTGGATCCATAACTTGCACTGGAGTCATCTCTCTATATTCGATAGCATGCAATTCAGGCAATTGAAGAGCAACTAGACACAAGATCACAGTGGAACACAGCGTTCATAACTTCCTTTTGCGACAAACAGTAAACAAAGTAGGTAAACATTAAAATGAGCAGGGTAGGAGTAGAGGAATGGTCGAGTAAAACTGAACGTACATAGGATCCTCCTCGTCATTTAGGACTACAACATCTCAGTTCTGCAAATCTTAAAAAGATTAAAGATCAAAATTTCAGATAGATCAGAAAAGACAGCCATTTAATGTATAACGAAGAACTATATATACTTACATTTATTTTGGAGATTTGTTCTTTGTCTTTAAAGATATAGCAAATGCGTACATAATTCATTGGAAATAAGTAGATGGCCCGAACGTAATTCTTGCATGAATAATCAACCTCAAACCCTTGTTAATATTCAAAAAAAAACATTTAGCTCGTTGAGAGATGAGATGGCTTCTCAGAGCATCTGGTCACAAGGTCAAAAAACAAAGTGCTGAGCGCAGCCAGCCCAAGCTGAGTCAAGCCCACCTTATTTCGAGACTTAAAACCAATTTACCTTCATGAAAACCTGAAAACAGCATCTGGTCACAATTGCATTTACAAGAGCACTCCAAGCAAGGCAGACTATAAAATCTGGGTCTATAGTGCAGCCCAAAACTTGTTCAACCCCAAATACTACAGAGAAACAGGCACTGGTGCTGAAGTAAGACATGTTAATGTACTCTATCAAGCAACATGAAAATACCACTATGAATTTTGCCTTGGTATCTAAAAAACATGCTATAATCACTTTGTGACTATTTGTTGTTTTCAAATATGATCAGAGTAGCATATATTTTGTCAAAAATAATAGTGTGACTGCATAGTGTGGCATAATATTCACACTAGTGAGAATGCATCTGATTATTTATTGAACATATGAATTTATTAGATAAGTAGCTTACAATGGTTTCATTGTGGCCCCAACCCTTAGTTCTATAAAAAGATTCTGATTATGCGTTTCAAGGATTCCATTTTTGAATTTAGCAGAAAATAATGACAGAATATAAACAATACCCAGGTAACTAAAAATATATGGCGGCACAAGACTGCTACATTTGGACATCAGTATAGTTAATAAATGCTATTAGATGACATAACAAATTATAACATAATAGCAGGAAAAAACTGTAAGACAAGTACTTTAGATTTGGTTGGCCGGAGGTATACTTCTACTAGTAGTAGGGCAAAATTAGCTCCTTAAAAAATCCTCACCTATTAAAGACAGGAGTAGAAAGAATTCATATGAAATACAAGGATCAGAGTTTAAGATAACACAAGACCTCTAAGAAGATGAGGGAATACGTAAAGAGGAATCAAATAACATAATATAGACAACAATTCATTAAGTGCCGATGGAACATACAGGTAGAGGTTACTATTAACTCAAATGGCAAGTCACTGATTAGAGTTCACTAATCATGATGTATACAAACTAATAATTCAAATAGACAGCAATTTCTCGACGATAAATGCTGCAAAGAAAGCTGTATAGTAAACTTTATCATTTATCCATACCATTGGGCTTCAGTCATACAGTTGATGAAGGGCGACCTAAGTCTAGTAGCACTCTCTTATCAACACCGAAACTACACTACAAAAATTTATAGCACAATCATGGGTGAAACAACAATACAACAGTGGCATCGGTTGTGCCAAAAAATCAAGTGCCTATACTCCCATTATGCAGATGATGGGTCTTAAACATGGTATGTGTATGCAAAACTCAAACATAGATCACGATCACGCCGATCACCCCATCCACCCCATCCTTTGAAACCAGCCTGATACCCTTCTTGCTTATGGATGATGTGGACTGGCCAGTTAGCTTTTATGTTAGGAACCTTATCAGTGTCCTCCAATTTCACAGCTGCTGCACCATTATCTACACACACATTGTTCGAACCTTGGCCTTGGTGCAGACCACACTTGCCGAAATGTGCAGCACTTCTCCTAGGTCCTCTTAGACTGTAAACAGGAGCTCCAAATGATGGGTACACAGTTGCCCACATCGTTATATCCCAATTGTACTCATCAAATGCACAAAACTGCTTAGCCTTGGCATGAATCTTCCTCCACACAGTCCTATTGAAGGCATAGCCGATGTTACCCATCTTCTCAGCTACCAGGCTTGCCCAGCCTTCACCTTGCGATCTGACATCTGATGGCGCCAAATTGATAGCATAGCACTGGGGGCACTTCTTCGGCTTCAAATCCACAAGCAGCTGGGCGTTGCGGTACGCATTGGGGAAGATGTAGTGATCCTCCTCAATGAATAGAATGTGCCCGTCGAAGTCCCTGGTCTCCTCCAGTCCATCCCACAGGGTGTTCATCATCCACCACCAGTGATGCTTCAGAGACACGATTCTCGGGGACCGGTGGTTGCCGTATTGGTCTGGGTTGCCCTGGCACTTCTTCTCCGCCGCGTTGTCCTTGCTGTGGCAGTCCCCCGGGGTGACGCCGGGGAAGGAATCTGGGAAGAGGTGAGGCGAGTACGGCGCGAAGATCTGCTTCACCTGGCAGAAGTTGATGCCTTGCACGATCTTGTCCATCTCCGGGAAGTAACCATCGTGGCTGACGATGAGCAGCGCCTCGCCGATGCCCTCGACGCGGGAGAGGCTGTCAACGACGAGGCGAAGGTAACGCGGACGGTTGTGGACGTACAGCACGATCTTGAGGTGGCCGTCGGGCAAGCTCGGGAACCGGTCGGCGTTGCGGGGCGGCAGCGCGTTGCGCTGGGAAAGGGAGAGGGAGAGCGGGCTCTGGCGCGGCAGCAGCGGAATGAAGGACGGATCGAGCAGGATCTTGCGCTGCGCGACGGAGCGGTTGCCGCCGGTGGAGGAGGCGGAGCCGAGCCGGCCCGCGGACGGGGAGAACCCGCGGCGGGCGCTGGTGCGGAGGAGCTCGGTGATGACGAGGACCGCGAGGACGACGGCGAGGAGAAGCGGCGCGGCGCGGAAGCGGAGACGGGAGCGGTGTTGGGACGAGGAGGAGGAGGAGGAGGAGGAGGAGGAGGAGGCGAGGGGCATGGCGGCGGGCGCCGGTGGCGGCTGGCTTTGGCCGGATCTCGCGCTCCAGTTGGTGGAGCGGAGTTTGTTCGCTGCTGGCTACTTGACGGAGGCGAGTGGCGACCGCGTCTGCGTCGCGGTTTGGCAGACCAGAGCTGGTGAGCCTGTGACTGTGACGGTTTTCCATATTTTTGCTTTCCCATTTTTGCGCTTTGAAGTGCACTTCGGGAGTTTAATTCTGAATCCATTTTTAGAGCAGTACAGCTGTACAGGACAGCATTAGTAGTAGCTGTTTTTCTAAGTACTTTATTAACTGTTATATCATAAATAATTATTAGTACTAAATAATATGACACGGTAGTAGTAGTAAGTATTTTTTCCGTCTTTGATGTTTTAGCTTCTATGAAAAGTCTCGAAACAAGTGTCTTTTTGGCCTCTATCGATACCGGCTCCTCCACGTTACATCTTTTTTCTCGTCTTCTCCATCCTCTCCACTCGTGCTGCCAAAATCCATGGCTTCCAGCGGAGACGCATCCGCACTCGCCGCCGTAGTGAAACTCAGAAGTGGGACGCGCCCACCGCCGCTGCCGATGACCGCGGGGGTGCCCTTCTCGTGCTCCGTGCTTGTCCGTCGTCACCGCCGCCGGTGAGCGTGGGGGTGCCCTTCGGCCCCTTCCCGTGCATGCGCAAGATCTGTCGCGCCGCTCCTGCGGAAGGGCAGCGTCGTAGTGTACCTTCCGCACGAACCCTCGAGCACCTTAGTACTGGTTTTCTGCTTCCGCAAGACTGCAACGCTTGCTAAGCTCAATGTATTTGTTGGTGTGTTGCTGAAGCATAAGTGGAAGATTGATTGGATTTGGCTGTGCATTTCTTGCAGGCGGACGCAGCCATGGATGAGATATACGCGTTGGTCGAATCGATTTTCATGTGCTGATTTTGTTCTGCGGTTGCTTGTTTCTGATGCGAAAGAGATAGGGAGGCGCATGCGTGGGTCAGGCAGGGGGGGGGGGGGACGCGCATGCCGCGGCCGCGGCCGCGGCCGATGAGGTCGGACGCGGGGACGCACCTGCCGTTGCTGGAGCCAGTGAGCTCAGGCACGGCACCACTGGGGATCTCAGAGATTCACCCTTCGCCTGGGACTACGGCAACGTGTTGCGACGGGGGAGGTCGAGACACTGGTCTGCGACGGCGCTGGTGCTCTGTTTTCTTCCTCGTTTCACGGTTGTGAGGGGAAACGGTTGTGAGGGAGGGTAGGATGGTCTTTTGTTCTTTGCACTAATCAGCAATTTAAATCCTAAAACGGTCAGTTATACGAGAATAGAGGGAGTACTATTTACTTCTCTTTAAAAAAATTAATGTCATTGTTAGAAAATATTCCCAAGTGAAGTTATAATTTTAATATTTTATAATTTGAAATATAATTTAAAAATTATAATCTGTGCTTGTTTGTTTGACAATCTAGTTTATTTTTTTAACTTAGTAAGAGCAGTGAGTCTTTTAAAGACTATAATCTCAAATAAACATTTAATAACTAGCTTATTAAATTATAATAATTTAAGCTTAAAATTAAAATAATCTGATAAATAAGCTGTTATGTTTGTTTACCTCCTTCCTCTTTTTCTCTCTCTCTCTCTATAT
>BCLH01003359.1:0-30665 GCA_001602315.1 Zoysia pacifica
GCGCCGCCTGGCACCGCTGTCGGGGCGGGGCGCGCCTGCCGTGCGTCCGGCATCCGCCTGGCCGCCCGCCGTTGTCGCGCTTAGGGGCCCGTGCTGCCGAGGCTCTCGCGCAGGCGTGCGGTGGGGCGAGGCGCCGTCCGCGTGTGGTGGGGCGGGGCCTGCTGCCTGCCGCTGGGCCCGTGCGCCACGATGGTCTGCGCCTCAGGTCAACACGGGGACCGATCGGGATCGCTGGGCGGCGCGTGGTCTGGCGTGAGGACATGAGTTGGGCCCATCGGCCTCGGGCATGCCATGCTCTCCGCCATTCAAGTCTTCCGGGAAGAACACGAAGAAAGGCATAGGGAAATTCTATCGTTAATTAAGTAAACGATAGTGTTCTTGTTACCCAATTGTTGAAGTCGCATTCCTAGTTTTTCTGAAGCCGCTTCAAGTCCGCCTCCAAAGGAAAACCAAGTGCTTCGTTCTATGTTCTGGCCGAGAAGAACATGGAAGTCCGTTCTTCTCCGCTTGAGTGCTTGACAAAAATGATGTCTCCATCTTCGTTCTTGATCCTTGCCTCCGTCGCTCAGCACGCTCGCTGATAGAGAATTGCAGAGAGACAATTGAGAGAGACAAATGGGAAGATCAACTTTTTATTGTCATAGATATTATATTATATTATATTATATATATATATATATATATATATATATATATATATATATATATATATATATATATATAGAAGAAAAAAGTGTCTCATAGAAAAAAGCATTCAATGGACTGAACACACATTGAATACTTTGAAATATTTTCTAACAGAATCGATAGCCTGTAAAAGACGTAAGGGATATTTGGTGTTACGAATTTTTGTGCGGTTTTGGTCCTCTAAATCCCAAAACGGGGTATTCGTAGTTATTTAACTTTTAAATCCGTTTATTTTGGTCCCTAGGCAGATTTGATCGTGGTTTTTGCTGATGTGGCGTTCACAAGACGGCTTCGTTTGATCGTGGCAGCGTGATGTGATGTTTTGTTGACATGACACTAGATTTAATCGTGTTATTTTAAATTAGAAAATAAATAATTAACGACCTCAAAAAATTATAAAACTTTGTAAAAATTTAAATTATTTTATAGGGAACAAAATTTGTTTTAGGATTAATTTAAAATTCGAAACACATTTTATTTTAAAATTTTAGAAATAAAAATAACTATAAAAAATGAGATAATTGTTTGTGTGACTCTGTTTTGAAGCTTAATAGCCAATTTGATCTTATTTTTTCAACTTTGCTTATTAATTAACCATGCTTTTAGACTTTAGATAGCAAATTTGACTCAAAACATTGCTTATTTGAACTTTTTTTTTAGCAAATAAGAGTCAAATTGGCTATTTAAAGTACAAAAGTAAAGTCAAATAAGCAAAGTTGAAAAAATAGAGTCAAATTGGCTATTAGCCCTTTAAAAGAGGAACAAAAAAGTAAATGCCCCATAAAAAATAATCTAGACCTTTGAAACCACTAGATAAAATTTATTTTTTTCTAACGTATAATGCTAAATATTTTCATTGTTTCACATACATTTTCTTCAAAAATTTAAAATTTCACATTTTGAGCTTGAATTCAAATTCAAAATTCAAACAGAGAGCTGAATCACCGTTCTGTTGTTATAAATCAGTTTTTTGAATTTTATAAAAATAAATCTGTTTCAAATTTGGAGATAAGTCCAAAACAAAAGTTGTTCCTCGAGAAGAGATCTATCATCTTAGAAAGTTTTAAATTCATTGAGTTCGAAATATTTTGAGGTAAAATATCTTGAACTCTGATTTATTTCTACAAACACGCGATGATTGACGTCTCGCCTTCAGAAGCTGTTCAACAAAACGGACGTTGTCTTCTTGTCACGGGCAGAGCCTCAAAGGCTATCAATGCATGCAAGATGCAGCAACCACTCTTATCTACGCGAATTATTTTTTTATTCTCGAACTCGGATGAATTTTAAACTTTTTAGGATGATAGAACTATTTCTGAGGAACAACTTTTGTTTTGTACTCATCTCCAAATTCTAAACAAATTTATTTTTATAAAATTCCAAAAAACAAATTTATAACGGAATGGTGACTCAGCTCTCTGTTTGAATTTTGAATTTGAATTCAAGTTTAAAATGTGAAATTTTAAATTTTTAAAGAAAATGTATGTGAAACAATGAAAAATACTTGGAATTATATAAATTTTAAAAAAAATAAAATTTTATCAAGTGGTTTCAGAGGTTTAGATTATTTTTTATAGCTATTTCTATTTCTAATTTGTAAAATAAAATGGTTTCAAATTTTAAATGGGTTCTAAAACAAAATTTGTTCCCTGTAAAATAATTTAAATTTCTGTGAAGTTTTATAATTTTTTGAGATCGTTAATATTTGTTTTCTAATTTAAAATAAAATCAAGCTAAATCGAGTGTCCACATAAATAAAAATGCTATGTTACTCTGTCACGTCAGACGGAACCGACACATGGACGCCATTTTAGCCAAAAACACCCATCTAATTCGCCCAAGGACAAAAACAAATGGGTTTGAAAGTCGGAGTATCGAGAGTATCCGATTTTGTAAGTGAGGCACTGTAAAAAAAATGAGTGACTGAAATAAGACTTTGTCCTTTGATGAACTCGATGGACGTCAATGTGGTCATCATACGGCCACGGCCTGTTCTTAGAAATTAGAGCCCAATTAGCATACCAGCCTGTCATATGACCACCTCATTGTCTTTCACCAATCAGTTTGGACTAAACTCAGGTTTGAGTTGAAATAGCTTTTCGAACTGGGATGAGTTGAAATAGTTAAATTCAATAAAATCTGTACCACTGTTCAAGAAAAGCAAAAGAATTTATAACCAGGGATGTGATCTCACCTTTGGAACTTAGTTAATTTCACTTTTGATTACACTATCGAATTCTGTAATTATTTTTACAAAGTAGAGTGTATAAACAGTTCTGATACTGTATAACTCCTCCAGTTTTATTTTGTCAACATGGTGTAGTGCAAATTTGTGCTTAATCAAAGCTAACAAAGTGAAATAGGAGGGGGTAATACCAGAACAATATTTTTTAAAAAAAAACAAAAAATGACAATAACCGCAATTCTGAATCACTAGAAGAGCACACCTCAGTACCCCACTAATAATGCTCTCACCACCATGCTCCGGATCCAAATTCTCTGCGGTTACAGCAGATGACTACTGTAGCGTGAGGGTAATAGTAACTAATACCGATAAACAGTAACATTTTGCAGTTGATGTAAATCGTTCAGTTTTGATCAAACAGTTGAGATTTGAGTTAATTTTAAAAACAGTGTCGTCTCTGCATTTTGACTCCTGCGCCAGATGACTTTCGATCGCCAAGCTCCAGTCCAGCCCACCTTTCCTCTCCGCTACACACGGAACTCGCCCCTCCGCTTTCCTCCGCAGTCTCGCACTCGCACGGACGCCCACGCCCTCGCCAGTGAGGCATGGCCGCCGCGTCTTCATCGTCGTCGTCGACGCCTCCGCCGTCCGTGGAGCGCACGAAGGGCCCCACCGGCCTCGAGAAGATCGTGCTTCGCGAGGCGCCCGGCTGGTCTGCAGAGGTAACGAGCTCGGCTCCCATTCCCTACGGTTCCTCGCTCAATTCTGGGTGCGCATTCTTGCTGATTTCGGGGCGGATTGCTGCGATCTGCGTAGAATGCTGTGTGGAGTTTCTCTCCGCGAGGGGATTGATCGTTCGGCATGCGCTGCTTTTGTGCGTACGCGCAGGCGCATTCCGCGATTAGTATTCGCCGCCGGGTTAATTAGAGAAGTTCTCATAGAAACGTAACGGAGAACTACCGTTATTTCATCATTTTAAGTTCCGAACATGCATTAAGAGGTGGTTCGATCCGGCTTTCTATCCTCACAGTTTATATTGTTTTTCTCCGTAAATTTATGCTATCTTGCTTTCAATTGTTTTCCCTCCAACGAGGTAGCTCTGTGCGCACCAATATAAAGGTTGTAATATCATTAAACATTGTTTATGTAGATTTTTTTTTCCAGTCGGCTCCACCGAGAAAAAGAATGGTACACCGCCCGTGGTGTAACTTTTGGTCATGGGTCGCTATAACATTTACAAATCGTAGCTGGTTTGCGCAAAAATGATTGTGAGAGACTCCAAAGATTGTGTGGTCAATTCTATTGTGGCGGAATCTAGTGGGGGCATACGCACCGGCTATGCAACCAGAAAGGGACAGGGGCACAGGGCATAGGTTACACCCTTTCAAGATGGCTAATCCTCAGGTTGTTGAAATTTGGTTTTGTACACGATCGAGACCCTTTTAGGCTAGGTGCTGAGAGTGGAGGATACGATCAGAACTTTTTTCCAAGAAAGGGGCCTTGCCCATGCCTGGGTTCGAGCCTCGGTTACCGGTGTGGCACAAAGGGATCCAAATCCTCTGCAGTTACAGCAGGTGACTACTGTAACGTGAGGATAACAGTAACTGAACTGTTCATCGCGTTACTGTATTAGTTGATCTGGATCGTTCATTTTTTATCGGACGGCTGAGATTTGAGCTAATTCTAGGAACAGTGTCTTCTCTACATTTTGACTCCTATGGTAGATGACTTCGATCGGGCACAAAGCGCCTTGACCGGTGTGGACCACCATCATTCTAAGGCTAAGTTTACAACAAGAATTTTCATGATAACAAATTACTTCTGAGTTATGGCATGCAAATGATGAGTAAATTAAATTTTAATGCTATCATGACATTTAGAAAAAAAAAATTACTCTTGTTCGATAGTGAGCTGACATTTGCTATTTTAAGAAGGTTATAAACTTCTGCCTCTGAGTGCCAAATGTGTGCACCTAGGATTATGCTGGCGCATTTAAGTTTGCTGCAATTTTGCTGGTAGTTTGTGCCCTTTTTATTCTGTTTATCAATCTGAAGGGGTGCATATATGCTTAAAGGCAACTCCTGATGGCATGTGCATGATACCTGCATGAAATTTATAGCTGAGCCTCTTTGTGTTACAACTTGCTTTAATTTCTGTAGCTAATTAGTTGTCTTCTATATTTCTCTTATAGGTCCAACTATATGGTGGTCAAGTAACCTCTTGGAAAAATGACCATGGAGATGAACTGCTTTTTCTCAGCAGCAAGGTACATAAACATTCATGATGTCATGGATTGCCTTAGCGGTTAAGTTGTTAATCATTATTTTATATTAGTATATATAGATGAAACTTGCATGAGAATCATAGTTGATGCATCCTTTTCATCTTGTTTAAGTACAAATTCGGTTAATTTTTTTGGGACATATATCATATATTTTTTGGCTGCCATGACATTATAGTATTATTAGTTCAACGATCCTTTTACATAGCTATAACTTGTCCCCTCATCACTAATTCTTTCTTTTGCACAAGTGAACATTTGATCCATTTAAGTATGAAACTTTTTAGTTCTACTGTAGTCATCTTTAGTTGGTTAGTACTTTTAATTTTTCTAAGTGTTACTGAATTAATTGAACCATCACTGAATAAAGGTTTATGGATTGAAACACTCCTTTCAGGCCATTTTCAAGCCTCCAAAAGCAATTCATGGTGGCATACCCATTTGCTTTCCCCAAGTATGGCAACTTTATTTTTATGATTCTTGTATACATGTTAAAAAATTGATTGCCCTGTGATAATAAAGAACTATTTATACGCAGTTTGGAACACAAGGATGTCTTGAGAAACATGGATTTGCATGGTGTCGTTTCTGGGTAATTGATGATAATCCTCCACCTCTCCCAGTTAACACAGCTATAAAAACGTTTGCTGATCTCATTCTGAAGCCTTCTGAAGAAGATCTCAAAATTTGGCCTCACAGGTTCATGTTGATCATGACCATCCCTTTGTTTTTCATGTTATACATGACTGTTTTAGGTTCTCATCTCTCTAAATAAATTATGACTTGCAGGTTTGAATTTCGGTTAAGGGTTGCTTTTGGGCCTGGAGGAGATCTATTTCTCACTTCTCGAATTAGAAATACCAATTCTGATGGAAGACCTTTCTCATTTACCTTTGCGTATCATACGTACTTCTCGGTATCTGACATAAGGTATTCATGCTCTTTGAATGAGGCTATGTACCCGTTGAGATATGCCCTGGTTTTTTTTTTAATAAATTTCTGTAGGGGCTTGCCCCTCCAGTTCCTTCAAAAAAACAAAAGATATGTAATCTGAAACTTCTCCAGGGACCCTTTTTTTTGTACATAAGCTTAAGATTGCAACTGTGGATTTCTATTGTATTAATTTCTAGTGATGCCTTTTCAAGTTACTTGTTATTTGTTAATGCCTAATGGGCTGTGAGCATTATGCTTATGTCATCGGTTTGAAGCAAAACCTGGCTAATGCGCGCTGTGCCCTTAATCGAAGCTCGTTTCTACATTCCCAATTGACTCTAGCATCACATTGACAACTTTTGAATTATATGATGTATTTGTCTTGTTTCAAGCACATGATTGCATAATTGCTACTGCTATCAGTTAAATAAGACAAATTATGAATTGATTTTTGTCCATAACTTGAGAGCTTTCAGTTAGTTATGTCTGTACCTACTCAAAAGGTTAGAAATTGAAATTAATTTGTCTGCTTACTCAAGCTGCAAATGTCCCTAGTGAGGTGCGTGTTGAAGGGCTGGAGACATTGGACTACCTTGACAACCTGAAGGAGAAAAAGCGATTTACAGAGCAAGGGGATGCAATTGTGTTTGAATCTGAGGTAAGCAAACCACTTCTATGTCTGTATCAAAACTATGATTGCTGACCTGTATGCCTTTTTTGTGGTGAAGGTTGACAAAATATATCTCGATGTACCATCAAAAATTGCTATTATTGATCATGAGAAGAAAAGAACATTTGTCATAAAGCAAGATGGGCTTCCAGATGCTGGTAAGTGCATCTGATTATTGATTTATCCTTATTCATTTAGCTTGTTATTGCATTTATTTTACCATCACTGCTCCCCGTAGTTGTATGGAACCCATGGGACAAGAAATCAAAGAATATGCAGGATTTGGGGGATGGAGAATACAAACGCATGTTGTGTGTGGAGCCTGCAGCGGTTGAGAAACCAATTACCTTGAAACCTGGGGAAGAGTGGAAAGGAAGGATGGAGCTCTCAGCTGTTCCATCCAGTTACTATAGCGGGCAGTTAGATCCAGACAAGGTTCTTCAGGGTTGATTATCTAATTTACCACATCTTGTACAGGTAATGCAACACTCTTTCTGTGCAACTTTGTATTGTTTCCTAGCTGGTAACTCATTTTTAATCTTTTCTTTTTTTCTTTTTGGGAACTGACAGTCTTCATACTTGAGTGTTACTTTCCTTATATCTTATGCAATTGTAAGAGCTGATGGAAACTACGACAATGAAATTGTAACATCGGCAATTTACTTTTGAAGCTATTACTAAATTTCTGCACCTTTTGCCATTCATCATTATACAAATATGTTTGAAAATGTGACTTAATGAATTCATCAAAAATGTGTATTTGCTGATTAGTTTCAATTTGTATATATGTATAGTTTTCATTCGAATACTAGTAGAATGATCAGATGCCATTGAGCTCAGTTCATCTTGCTTGCCTCAAACTTTGAAGCGGGTGACTAGAACCCTCATGTCAACAAATGTTTCAATTTTTTTCAGTTTATGTGTATACATGAAAGGTTTTGTTATACGTGGTAAATGGTTTTGTTCCTCTCAGTATATAGTATTTAGTATATTTTCAAACATAGCATCAAGATGTCCAGATGACATTTGGGTTCATCCATAGCTACTCATCTTCTTCCTAATTCATGCCTTATCCATTTCTGCAGGAATAATTAATGTAACTTATAGTACGTGACGCCTTGACCGGTGTTCATGCTGCTTTGACTTGCCAGACTTCTGCCAACATTTTCTGTCCTCCGATGATTATCAATTCGTATGTAGCAGCAGTCTATATTGTTTATATTGTAGTCTATCCTCCTTGCATTGGAATTAGCGAATAATAGCTACCATAATTCAGTACTGGCTTACTGGTTACAAGGACGATGAACTATGTATGCTACATAGCGGGTTACTATTTCACGGATTAGTACCAGTATTTTGCTATCTTCTAATCGTTCTCTAAATAAATTATCTCGGACTCTTGGATCTTGCTAGTGGCTGGCTATAGCGGTGGTATATTGATGGCGTGTTTGTTCATATTTTCCTTCTAGGCCTTTATCTGCTGCCCACATTACAGTTGTCTGCCTATGCGGCTATATCTTTGAACATTAAGGGCACCTTTGTTAGAGCTTTCAGCTTTAGATTTTTTGATTCACTCATTCTTCTGTGAAGTGATTTTGTGGCTAAAAGTGATTCTCTTTATTCTCTAAGATAAACTCTTAGAATCAAAACAGAAAATCGCTTCACAGAATCAGAAAAAGCTATTTTTTCAGTTTTCAATCGCATAGTTTATTTCAAAAAATCACTTCACAGAATTAGGCAGAAATCATTTCTTTAAAAAAAAATTAAACAGTGTTTGACAGCTTCTCTGATTCTACGTGATAAAAAAGCTAAGAGCTCTGTCAAAAAAGCCCTAATTATTCCTAATTCGTCAACAACGAACGATATCCTGCAAGCAGTCATCCATTTGAACATTGCACTGTCCTATCTTCTGTCAATCTTGGTAGTGTGACTACTGGTAGAGTGATCCAGACCTTATCAATGTTCATCATTTAAATAAAAAACTGCAGTTAACAGTATTCACCCATGGAATGACTCATAGTGACAATAGGATTGTGTGTATTTACAGATACAGACTAGGAAAGCACAAGAGCTGAACAACGATTTTAACAGTAGGACAGTGACAGTGAAATTCCCACTTCCAAGAGAGTTATTTCCTGTCTCCTTTCCTCGTCCACAGAGCAAGTTGTGAAACCAAAGGAAACCAAGAGCTAAGGACTATGAAACTTTAAACAAAAGATTTGTTTTGTTCTATGAAAATGTATAAAAGAAAAGGAATGAAATGTGTCTAGACATGAAGAATCTATACGCATTACTTAACAGCGAGGCATGCTGCTAATTGGAATTGGTATCCAGAGCAACGGATTTGCAGATAGGACACCAGTTCTTCTGCCGTAGCCAGTGCTGTATGCAAGAGACGTGGTAGTAGTGTTTGCACGCAATCTGGCCCACCTCCTCACCGGCTAAGTACTCCTCCTGAAAAATATTCCAAGCATGAAGCGTCAACAAAAAGCACGATAATGCAGTTCTGCAAGTACAATCCCCCAGTGCATAATAATCTGACGAAAATGAACTTGCCTGGCATATGCTGCACTTCGTGTCGGAGTCTTCACGAGAACTTGAAGCTGTGGGCATGTAGAGGCTTCTGCTTAGGCACTTGGATAATGCATCCTCTGAAAGGCCAGTGTTTACAGTACCAATTCGCTCTCCCAAGGCTAGCAACTCCTGCAATGCAAAAGCGTCGCAAATTATCAAGCAACAGAAGAATAAAGGAATCAGCAGCTAACGACTGTCTTCAGAACAAAAAAAACCAGACATACTTCGTAAGACATGCCATCAATGTCCATCCTCATCGCTCTATGCCGATCATTGAATATGAAGTAGTTCTCAAGCTGCAAGGCAAGTAAAATGTAAGCACAATATGATTCACCAGGTCCATACAAATTCTCCAAGAATTTAGGAAGGTCACTGAACAGTGATCGAATGGCATGGCTCACTCACCTCTTCAGTTCCTCCCATATCAAAGCGCCAGTATCCGTTTGAATCCTCCATGCCGTCCTCCAGAGATGAAAGCGCTCCCTGAAGGCCGTTTCTGTATCTTGCCATGAATCCAGAGAGAAAACCTTCGCCAGCAGGCTCATGGTCTCTTGTAATCTGCTCGACCAACAACATATCATCGTCGCTTCTCTCGGAATTCCTCCTGGCGCCTCGAGCGCCGTTTCTGGGCGCCCGATCAGAACCTGCGCTTGGACCTTCGTCTGCTTTTCTTATCCGTGAAGCTGCCCGATGCGATGGCCTTGAGATGGACCGGCTAGTTGGAGAGGAGCTGGAGCTGAGCCCGTTTGACGATGACGGGCTGTTCTCTCTTGCCAATGATCGCTTTCTCGACGCATTGACCCGCTCCTTCAGCCGAGCCAGCAAGTCACGTCCGGGAGCGTCCCTTGACCTGCTGCCGGTTTCGCTACCGGAGCTTCCGTCGTCCCTACTGACGCTGTCTGAAGCGCTGCTTTCGGGTGGTTGTGGAGGCTTTCTGTTGGGGTTCTTGAAGATTTGTGACCGCCGTGGGGTAGCCGGTGTTGACTCGTTGGACACTGCTGCCCTCTGCGGTTCCTTGCCTTTGGCTCTGTCATGTGAGTGCCGGCTGCTACAGCCGTGGCGCGAGCAGCAATTGTTCGCCTTGTGGCGCGAACCGTCTTCTCTGAAGAGGAGAATTGAGCCTCCCTTGGTGAAGAGAAGGCCGCCAACTGTCCGTCGTCCCATGTGCTCGTCCATGTGGTTGTACAATCACCTGAAATTTAACAAACAGGTTGAAGAAATCAGGTGCTTGTTAGAAGTTAGAACAGGTTAAGGCCTCTTTGGAACAAAGGAAAAATTTTTGTTTTCTGCGTTTTTTCTGTGAAATTGAACTGATTTCTATGAAATTTCTGTGCGATTCCTGTGAAATTCCTGCGTTCCAAAAGAGGCCTAAACAAGTCATGAATCTCATGATGAGCTGATGCAAGTGAACATATTTTGGACACAAAAGGTCACCGGTTTTGTAACATGGAATAAATTTGATTTAGAATCTACACAGCTATTAATTCAGTGGTCCTGTTCCATGTCAACGGATTATCTAGTATAATTATATTCGTGGAGATAAAAAAAAATTCTAGTTATATATGTTCCTTCTGATAAAAACAACCGAAAACCTCATTTTTATGTTAACCAGAGGAAGCTGGCACTGCAACTTTCAGTCCATGCCTCAAACAATTGCCAACTCTGAAAGGTCAGTTTGGCGATACCAACTCTAGCACGGCACAGCACAGCACAGCACAGAATCATAACGGAAAGCTGTACTGATTTTACTTTTCAAGGATAAGATGAAATCGGAGGCGCTTGATAGTTATACATACGGATTCCTAACGACTGTACAGTACAGGCATAGTTCGTTTCAATCACACCACAGAAGAAATACAGTACTAGTACATATCTACGTCGTTGTACTGTAAGAAAAATAATACTGAATAGAAAACTCATGGCTTTCAGACCATTGAAGTAATCGGAACATGAAACTTCTCGTGTATCGGAGGGAAACAAAGACCAATCAATTCAATAAAAAAGGAGAAGATTTTCAGGGTAAATAAGTAAGAGAATATTGCTTCAGGATAAAAGAAACTGGGTTCCAGAATCAAAATTTCAGAAACTTGATTTGATTGCACAGGCAAAAAATCGTAGGGAACAAGTGCAATCTGATCAGTAGCGACATGACTGCTTCCGAATTTTCCCAACCACGCTTTGTGAAACTCGCAGGTAGAGGGACCAACTGCTGAGGAACAGAGGAAAACGACGAGAACGCCTTGCAGAGACAGGACGATACGATCGTCTTCCTCTTCCGCCATGAACAACTCAAGCAAGCGAACCACACAAAGTTGCAGAGATACAGGAACGGAAGAGCGGACAGACACCAATCGAATCGCAAGGGAAAAACACCCGTAAACAAACACGGCACCTGAACAGAGCACGAGTATAAAAGATCGAAGGAAGAAGAAGAAGAAGAGCGCGCGAGGCGGGACCAACCTTGTCTTCCAGCCTCCCTCCTCTGCCCGGTGCGATTCGCCTCCAATAGAACAGAACAGGCCAACAACACAGCGACCGGATCAACCTCCTGCAGGCCCGAAGAGAGAGAGAGATGCTAGTAGAATGGGAGAGGGATGAGAAGAAGTCAGAAGCCCTGGATGTAGTTGTTATAGACGCATGGCCAAGGAACCACGGAGAGGGAGAGGGAGAGGGAGAGGGAGAAGAAGGGCGAAGCTTGTATCGATGGGAACACGGAAGGGTGGGAGGCGACGCCGGCGTGGCGGGCAGGAGGGGACGGACGCGGGACCCACGGCGCAGCCGGGGCGGGGCCGTCCGATGACGCGCGCGAGTGTAGGATCGGACGGGAGAGATGGCCGGCGCGGGGCCCGCTCCAACGGAGGCTTCCGAGCCGTCCCCACCACCGAGTTTCCTGCCCGGTAATGTGCCGCCCGGACCCGCGTGGTGCCGAGTGCGTGGACCGGCGGCCCAGGGGCTGGCTGGTGGGGCCTCTTGTGTACACTTTTTTCTTTGCCTGGGCTGCTTTTTTTGTTTTTTTTTTCTGGTGCAGAGCAATAGGCTCCGAAACCCGCAACTCAAGGGGTAATTACTCTATTAGAGACCGAGTTTGGGTCAACTTTTTTTATCGACGGGTTTGTTAGCGGGAGAAAAATATTACCCGTTAGATATACGGTATAGGTATGTTTTTATTCGACCCATGCTCGTTAACCCATGAGTATTGTATACCAGAAAAAATTAGTTAATTTAATAGTTTTTCATTACTTTTTAGATTTAATCTTTATTTTTAATTGAAAAGTTATGCATTCTAGAAATATTAGATTGTGTATGAGGTTGTTTCACTCTTCAATAGCAATACTAAGCTTTTGGTTTATATAACTCATTTACTTTTGTATATTTTTCTTTAATTTTCACCTTCACTCTCATTCTCTTAGTGGGTATACTTAGTGGGTATAGATAACCGACAAGTGAATTTCATCTGATGGGTTTGGGTTTAGGTTGAAAACTTCACTTACAACTCTTATTGGGTTCCCCGACGAGGAATTTTTTTCCTTGCGAGTATGGATCTGAGGAGGCTAAATTTTTTGGGTCACCCATTGCCATCTCTAAAGCAGAGTCAGTGTTTTCTGGTTTTTTTCGGTGCAGAAATATATTAAGCATTTTGTCCCCTTTGCCTTCGGCTATTATTAATAAATGCACATCGGACCAGAAATTTATAAATATTTATTTTTTGAAGGGGAGACACCAGTACAGTGCTGGAGTACTGATTAAAAAACATCAGCAAATAATGCAAAGGCCTTCTCTTTTGTCCACCTTTTAACGCACATTTCTCAAATAAACTGCGCTATACGAAATAATAAATGGCATTAAAAACGTGCGACACCCTCAATAATACGTTGAAATCCGGTGGGCTTTCCATGTTGTAAAGTGAGAAATTGTTGTGCAAGTCCTTACCTTTTTCGTGGTGCGATCATCAGGGCGACTGGTTTTTTTTAGGACGACCGGCCGGTACGTCGATCGAGTTGTTGGATTACCAACTTGGATCGCGCTGTAAAGTTGCATGATGCGTACCGCTTTACTGTACACGGCTTTTGCACTCCTGAAAAACCATGAGCTTTGCGTATTTTCCACAAATAAATCGTTGCGGATCATCATCAGAGTTATTATCAAATTAATCCTTGTTATTTACATGGCCCGTCAATCTAATCAATTTTTTACTGGTAGCATTCATGCGCAGTAGTAATCCACATCATTTCGACGCCAACGTCACGCACAATGCCAAGAATTGACTAGACGAAGAGCACTCGAAATAAGAACTCAAATCATCCTCGAGATTTTAATATTATTCTAGGCGCACAAGAGACGGAGGCGGAATTTCCCTGTGAAAATGCCCGATAATATTTTTGAGAGACGACGACACCTCTCGTCGTTCTCGTTCCTCCGGACGGCGATCGCTAGGGGAGTCTGCTCCTGGGATGGATGGATGGATAGGATAGAGGGCGACGGGGGGGAAAGGATGCCTTTTTCATGTCCTCTTGTTCGTGGCTCACGACATGCTGTGACTTATACGGCACAAACTCGCCGAGAACTCGTTTTCATCTATTATACACTATACTAGTAAAGCAGAGGTGGCATGTGTGTAGAAGATTCCGTGAGGGTATACACATGCTGTTACTTCTCTGATTTTTTTTCTCCTTTTGTTTTTTTGTAAATGATTATGACTGACTAATTAAAGATAGGCAAGATCATGGAGATAATCTCATCGAATCATTCACCAGTGCTGCTACGATCCAAAAACAACCAAAATATATAATCTGGTGTATAAATAAAAAAGTAAATCGTACCATATTAATATTGAAAAGATTTGGTCAGCACATTAACATTTCAGCAACAGAGTGCGCAAGTACAAGCACAACGCAGAAGGAACCTTCACTTTTCATCTTTTCTTCGTGGTAAGTTACTTAAAGCTAAATGGTGTATGTGTGTGGCCGGCTTGGAGTTGGAGCTGGAGTTGGACGGACTGAACCGTGCCACTAGCACTGCGATGATGACGGAGCGGGCCGGCCAGCCGCCAGCCAAAAGAAAGGAAACCGGCAGTTGACGCGTACGGGGGGCGCTGGCCGGCGCTGCCCTACTCATGCGTTGCCTTTTCCCTGTTGGTTTGCTTTGGGGCGTCAGGTGGACAACGAGCAGGACGCGCGTAAACGGCATGGGAATTGGGAATCCGGCAACATGCATATGAACCGGCGACCAAGTTATTACTAGAAAAATATGAAGGCATGCTGGTGTCGAATGAGTTGGTACTAACCAGGTTAGATTATACAGTTTCAGGTACGCAGATGCAGGTATTCTGCAAAAGAAGAGGTCCGCAGAGAGCTTTGCTCTGTATGTGGCCTGACGGCCTGCAGCAGGTGCGTTCGGTGCCCGTCGCTGGCTCTGAAGAATACTCATCCGGACAGAAGTGGTGGTGCCGTGCGCGAGCTCCGTCACAACGACCTTTTCTTCGACTCGGTTTGTTGGGTTCCGCGACGGACGGACGCTGACACCCATCGATCGATCGACCGGCGTACATGATCCGAGGCGGCAACAGAACAGAAGCCTGTCCTCTTCTTTTCCGCAGCCGCGAGGAGAGGAGGACACCTACGATAACGCGCGGATAATTTTCGCTTGGCTCGATTCCACCGCGCTGCTGTTGCTTCTCCGTTTCTGGTAACCCGGTGACTCTGCAAGCTTGAGTAGACCGGTAGTTTTGGAGCTTTCCGTCGTACTCCATGCGCACACAGTCACACATGCATCATGGCGTGCGTCCATGGCCTTGACGGCTTCTGCCTCACTTTTCGCGGCCCCTTTGGGTCAGCGTGATTACAGGGGGAATCAAGCGAGCAAGCTTCACAATTATACGACTCGTCGGAGTTGCGTTAGACAGAGCCGACCGCACACATCGGGAACCCTTTGTCCTCGCTTTACTCTGCATCCTCATGGCCGCCCTAGGTCTGTCTTCTGAATTCTGACCAGACCATCTTATGTGCACTACACTTATTATATTCTCCTCGTGCCGTATCAACATCATGCTACCGTGATTCTACTTAATCTTTTATCACGATGAATATAACATGCTTGGCCTGGCCGTCCAAATTTATTTCCTACTGGAGGAAGAGGAACAGAGAGATGGCGACTGACAGTTGCTTGTTCCAAACCCCGTGGCCTGCTAAGCTGCGTGCTCATCCATCATCCATGTGTAATAACCACATAACATAACGCAGCAATCCGTCGGGTTTGGGAGTTTTTATTTGCAGTAGGTTTGATGCCTAGTTTGTTTTTTTTTTTTAATACGAGCCGCCTTTCAGTTTCAGAAGTGTGTTGCTCTGTTGGTGTGATGATTCCACACGGCACGGTTCTGATGATAACCATCCGGCGTGTCTCTGTTCGTTGAAGTCTCGGAGCAGCACTTGGTCGCCTCCTCCACAAACAAATAGTTGCCGGATGGGACAGCGTTTCGGTTGCCCCGGTGGGCTTGCCTAGCAGTCGATTTCGTTCAGAGAAAACGAAAGGACCAGAGCGACATGATGCTGTGTAGTCTCATTTAGTGTTTGAACAGAAAATATTCCAATAAATATTCTTGATTGTTATATCTTGATTTTATGGAAGAAGGGTATCAGGCTTTAGTTTTACTAGCAAACAAGGCAAAACTGCTTGCCTGAATTTCTTTTCTCCCTTCTCTTTCATCAAACCAGCAAGGTGACACCGAGTCCATGTAAGCAGTATACTCAAGCTACCAAATGCTATACCCCACACTGGTACGCGTCTTATACGCTGCATGTCCCTGCCATCTTCGCGCTGAGAAGGTCCGGCAAGCTACTCTCCAATACAGATTGAAAATTCACAAGAAGGAATCTACTCTCTTTTATGTTGGTGAACCGAAGAACCTATCTAGATTTTCATACAAGTAGTATTGAGGCAGCAAGGATGATGTAGTTTATCTTTCTAACAATTCTGGGTTGCTACAGTCTACCCCGGAAAAGGAAAAAAAAAAAGAAGGTCAACTCATCTCCTACTCTGTTAGGACTTCATTTTTGTTGATTAGAGGGGGGTTATGAATCTTCAGAGACTCTCTATGACAAAGATGACAAATTCCGCAGACTACAGTCTACAGAAGCTATGTAAAACAATTAAACAAGCACGTAGTGCTAATAAAAAAAGAAGTCGTACTCAAGCAAGAAGAAACCAGACGCTGGTGTCACGTTAACCTATAACATGATGCTCTATGGCACTATATTTAGGTCAAACCCCATCATCAAAAGGCTGATTTGAGTAGTGGGACGTATCAGATCTACCTCTTGGCCAGGGAACTCGCCACCCGTAGTGCGTGTGCGGCTTCCCGGGGGTTCCTCGGTTCTGTTAATTGTCAACTTCTGAATCCTGACGTGAAAGAAACCCTGCAAGTTGGAATGGCCCAATGGTCCGCTTACAAACAAACAAACAAAGACAGACCAGAACTCAACACATAATTATGTTGCTAATCAATTGGGCGTCTCTTTTAATTTGCAATTCTGCAAATCTGATGGTAGTATGCATGGCGTCAACCACGTCATGGCGCATAGTCCGCTACCAGTCTCTCATTTCAAAAAATAAATTTCTTCAGTGACAGGTTGAGGGCAACATGAACCAGACGAAAACAGCAGCAAATGGCAACAGAAATACATGCACAAGACAGTTGAAAAATAACAAAACCCCACTTGCTCCATCGTTTTCCCCGAGCATTCGCGAAAATTCAGCGCGTACAGGCGCTGTGCAGTTGTATGTACAAACATCCAGAAGATTACAACACACTTAAATTTTACACGCCTTTGATTTGACGCTGCTGGATTTTCTTGCTGCTTTCTTCACCGGACAGAAGCATGGGCAGGGGGGACGCCTGATATATATGTTTAACTGGTAGCAGTACTTCACACCGGCGTTTCTTAACCGCTTATTAAACGTCGAGCACGAAGACGTAGCTTTCGATCCATTCCATCGTCGACGTCCGTTTCACGGTCTCTATTGCGCGGCCGCGATCACGGACGACGACCGGCGGCCGGTGGCCCACACAGGCGGCGGCGGCCGCTTGCGGCTGCGGTGGTGGTGCTGCTTCGACGACGCCTCCAGCTCCGTCGTGAGGATCTCGAACATCACCTGCACGTCCTTGTATCCACAGGTCTGCACGTCCTCGTGGAGCTTCAGCAGGTTGCCGCCGCTGCCTGTTTCATCAGAGCGATAAGGATTTCGTCACTGTCACGGGTCGTCCCGAAGGGAAAGGAAACGCGATGGAGATGCGCCGGTGTCTCCACTTTGTTGCTACTTGCTGTATAGTGGAAGGAAAAGGAAAAGTGAGTGCTGCGTATGCTGGATGCTCGTGGACCTTACAATTTCGAGGGCGCGTGTTGATATCGTGACAGATGTTATCGTATTCCGTTGAACAGGTTGGGAAGTATCATGGGCCTAAGTTGCATATAAAAGGCCTCAAGGCCCATATATTACATTATGGAACCTGTTAGACCTCCGGCCCATGAATATGGATGGGCTTTTATCTGGCAATCTAACTCTAACCGATCCCTACGCTTTCAGGCGTTCATATTAAAAAAAATCATTCTAGGGAGCATCAACTAATTGATAATTTGATAGTGGTGTTTTCTTTTATTAGGACTTAAGCTTACAGGTGTTCCTATCAAATCCAAAACTACATGAAAAAAAAAAAAAAGAACCACGCGGTAGGGAGAAGATGAGGCAGCATCTTTCGAGCATCCCATTCCCATCGAAGTTCTACTGAGCCATCTACCTGTACTCCATCCTTATCTACAAACCAAACCAAAACCAAAGGAATTGCTGCTACCAACAAGTGCCTCCACTCCTTTCCACTACTGCTGGATGAAGTCAGTCATGGCTTTATTCCGTCTCGACCGGGACCCCCAGGGGTCAAGCGCGCGCAAACCTGACGCGATCGAGCACCACAAGCTAGGTTACCGTCCATGGTGACGTGACTCTACTCTACCGCCCTCTTTTTTTAACAACCCGACGGACGGCTGGGGACAAACAGGAATGACAAAGCATTCGTCCAGCAGGAGATCATAAAACCAATGCCCATTGGAAGGAATCTCGAGCTGCAAAGCCGGGTTCAGACGGCAAGATCGGAGCTCTGCACCTACGTAAACTGTTTGTTGGAGGGACAAGACAACAAGATCACAGGGTTCCGATGAGAGAGGCCTCCTCGCAGCAGAACGGAACGGAACGGAACAGAACAAGCAGGAACAGGCCACTTGACAACAACGCCCCGTAGCTTTCGCCCGAGATTCGAGTGTCGATGAAAGAGACGTGAGCTGATCCAGATTAATGGCCTAACTAATCGTACGGCAGATCTGATGCCAGGGCTCATTAGTGGCTCGACACCGGAAGGCCTAACCCTAACTGATTGCCCCAAGAAATATCCATGCGCGCAACTACTGATCGTCGTCCACTGCGCCATCCACCTCGCGACACTTGGCCGCGTCCATTGAATGGGCGTGGTACTAGGTACCGTGACTGCCAAACAACGAGATCTCACTGTTTGGTGGCGCTGTTCAGGCAAGTCGATCGCTGCCATGTCTCCGTCGGTTGCTGCTGTGCGTACCCACAGGGAGGTTGACTTTCAGTGAGAAGGAAGGATTTTAGGACGTCGGGGAGCGTGGTTAGTGCGGGCTGAACTAGGCTGTCGAGGTGACGGTAAAGGAAGGTTACTCCAGTTCTGGAAGGGATCGACCTCCAAAGTGTGATCGATCGACTCCGCAAAGTCTTTACTTGGTAGTGGGAGCTGGGAAGGAATCACATTCCACCACTGATAAGTATGCTTATCCACGAAGGGTCCGCGCAGTAACAAGGGTAAAGTAGTCGCTTGGTGAAGGCCGTGGTGCTTTATTTGGTTTCAGAAATTACTGGTCTGTAAAAAGTACTACTAGGAGTAACACTGAAATGGGTGGTTTCTGCTACTTCTAGACGCCGCCGCCGAGCGCACACAGTTAGAGCATTCTCAGTGATCGGAGTACAGCAGTTTAGGGCGTCGGAGATGATTGATGCCTGATGGTGTCCGAGTGGTGAGGGGCGGCGTACCTGTCTTGGTGGCGCGGACGCGGGTGGAGACCGCGGCCCACGCGCAGCGCGCCGGGACGACCACCTTCTTCCGCCACCAGGCCATGACAGCGCGCACCGGCGCCGGGATCCTCGCCGCGGCCAGCCTCGACGCTGCCCGCACGCCCTCCTCCTTCCTGATCCTCCTTATCAGCTCTCCACCGGCCGCGCGCGCGGGCCGCGCGGCTAGCTAGCTGCTTCCGCGGTGACTGGCCTGCGGCTACGTTGGCTGCCGACCTGCAGTTGTTTGTGGGGAGAGAGCGGAAGAGAGGAAGCAGCAGCCGCGTTTGTTGGTTCGTCCCGGCAGTTTTATTGGCCCTGCCGGTGTCGGCGGCGGCTGCCCCTATCGAATCCCCCGCGGTTTGGGTGGGCGTGCTCAGCTTTCCAGGAGTAGGACTATATTCTATCCGGAGCCGGCCGTTTGAGGTGACTGGTTCGGTAATCCGTCGCATTGCAGTCTTGCGTCCGATTGCCACCGTGTGTCCACCCCTCTCGATCTATGAACGTTAAGCTCATAGCTCGCAAGCTAGCTCAACTTGCTCGTTGTTCAGCTCGACTCGATAGATTTTCAAACAAACCAAACTCATCTGTCAACTCGCTTTGATTACAAGGTAAACTGAGCTAGCTTACAAGCTGCTCGCGAGCCAATCAAGCTAGTTAAGTTTAAAATTGTATCCTTATTTTTATTTTAAAGAAAGTACATGTTGTTATGATATAGATTATTGCCTTATTTTTTCTCACAATGGGGTTTAAGAGTGCTAAGGCACAACTTAAAATTGTAATATTCTAATGAAAATTAGCATTTTCTAAAGATTAAAATATTTTTACATTAGTGCACACTTTATATTGGGTTGATAGATCAGTTACTGTATCGTCTGATATAAACTTTATGGTATCGAATATGTTTACAACTTGAATTTTTTTCACAAATATTTGAAATGTTTTCTAATTGTATTTCACGTGCTGAGCTCGCAAGGTAAACAAGGTAGCTCGAGTTTTTATCGAGCCAAGCCAAACTAACATTTTAGTTCGTTCTTTTTTCAAGCCAAGTCGAGCCAGCTCATCTTTTTCACGAGTTTGTCCAAGCCGAGCCAAACTCAGCCGAGCTGGCTTGGCGTCCAGCCCTAATCTAAACCGCCCAAAAAACATGAGCAAGGGTCCTCATCGGCGTCGTCGTCCTTCTCCAGCAACTGCCGGCCTAGCCGCCGCTGTCGCAACCAGTCCTTATATCGCCGCTGCCGGCAGGCGACCCTGCTTCACTGCCGTGCCGAGTGGACTGCGGACAGGCGCCTTCACTAGGCCGCAGATCCCTCCACATCACCGCCTCGCCCATGGCTGCCAGGAGGCTCCTTCCGTCGACAGGCCGCGTTTGATCCAGCCACGCTGCGTAAGGGCTGGCTGGAGCATGGCCGAAGCAGCGGCGGTGGCGTGACGGGGGAGAATGAAGCGTGACTTGGAGAAGGCCGGTGGCGAGACGGAGACAGCGACGAACCTACAACCATGCCGTGGGCTGCTTCCGGTCCCCGACTAGGTGCGCGCCTCTTAAGACGAACGAGTATATTGTTTGGGGCTCGTGGAGGAAGATGACTCACTGAGTGAATCAGTTAGCAGCTGCTTTGAGATTTGATTGCTTGAGACAGATGTCTTCAATTCGACAAGACTGCACAAAAGTTATTTGCAGCTGCAGATAATTTTTTTCTGTCGAACCGGAGTAGGTTTTGATTGACACCCTCCGACGCGTTGCCAAGGGCCCTAAAAAAAAACGTCGTCGTTCGGTCCGCAGCGCTGACGGGCCCAGGAGAAAGGCCGGAAACGACAGGACACGCCATCCTTTTTTTCGAACCATCGACCCGCGTTGCCTCGTGGCGGCACGAGCGTCCAACACTTGTGGCGGCCGGTGGACCAGGGAATTTGACCTGAGGGCGACCCGCACCGCACCGTCCTCGCGATCTCTGGCCGCGGCCTGCGGGTGAGCGAGCGACCGCGGCCTAACCAGGGGGCCGCATGCCAATGTCACGGGGCACTCTGTCTCCGTTCCTTCCCATTCCATTCCATTGAGTTAGGTTAGGTTAGGTAGGGTACATACTAGTAGTACTGGTACTGCTAAAGTTTGACACGCACGCGACTTTCAGAGAAACATCCGGACGTGCGTGCGAGGAACTGATGCACCGACGTGCGCGAATGTTACTGTGCAAGTGGCAAGTGAGATTGACATCCTCCTCTGTGATTTGGGTGCCGTTTGAATCTAATAGGTTTTGAGAATTCAGATAAAAAATCTCATTAATATTCAGGTTTTTTAAAAATTATAAAATCTTATAGATTTTATATATTATTCAAAATTTTATATTACAATGCACACCGATATAACTAAAATGATAAAATCTCGTAATCAAAACTGTTGAGATTTTGAATTTTTAAAATTCAGATTTTAAAATTTAAAAATCTATAAAAAATCTCGTAATCCAAACGGTTAGAATTTTAAACTTCTAAAATCTAGATTTTAGAATCCAATAATGTATAATCTTAGAATTCGAATTCAAACAGACCTTTGGACGATTGGATTTTTTTTGCCCGGACCATTCTTTATGGGAGAAGACAGAGGCTTCTGTGGAGCGGACCGCTAGTAGCTGGTCGACAGCTCTGATTTGTTATCCCAATATGAGTGCTTGTTAGTTTTCCTAGTAAAAACTCAAAACTGGCGCTAGTCCTGCACTGGACCAGTCACTTCTCTGTTTTTTAAATTGATATCATTATTGTCTTTTAAGTTTAACTTTGATTATTTGTTTTTTAAAAAAAAATTGATATAATTTAATTTATCATTAGAGTTATTTAAATTACAACTTAAAATTTAACACATTCGAACAAATTTTTTAATAATATAAATAGTTAAAATTAATTGTAAAAATAAACGGCGATATTATTTTAAAAACGAAAATACTCCAACAGATAGTTGACTGAACAGGTTGTTCTCGCCGGATTGAGATCCACTGCATTTGTGAATGTGTCATTAATATGTGAGACTGAGCCCATATGTCATTGGCTTTTAATGCGTTAGACTATGCAGGAATGGATGGTTGGTGCTCGCCGCAATGCAAGATGATGCTCATTGCAGCAGGTGCCGCCAAATTTTGTTACGGTTGAACCGGTCGGGACCAGTTTATCAAAAACTAAAAAATCAGTCAAAAATTGTTTTAAAATTTGAACGAAATTTGATTGAAAACCAGTCGGTTTTTTTAGTTTATATTATCGATCGGTTTTTTGATTTTCAGGTTTCAAAATTTGAAACCCATCGGTTTATCGGCCCGTTTTATCGGTTTATCAATCAGTTTTACTGATTTTCGATATTTCTAAAATTTTTCAAATTTTTATTTTTTTAAAAAAAAACTGATCATCTAATAAAACTAGACAGGACTGATTTCACAAAAAACCACAAAAACTGATCGGTTTTAAATGGTTTTGAAAACCTTGAGCGCGGCACGAGCGCAGGTCCGAGCCTGAGGGCCTCCACATGACTGATTTCACAAAAATCATAAAAACCGATCAGTTTTAAAAAGTTTTGAAAACTTTGAGCGTCGCACGAGCGCAGATCTGAACCTGAGAGCCTCCGTTCCATGAATTTAGCGGGGCGGTCCCGTGCCCGTGGTCCATGGGGCACCAACAGCAGCACTGCAGCAGTTTAGCAACATTGCCGACTTGTCGTCGTCGCGCGCCCGTGTGGGTGCGGCGGGCGTAGATGGGGTCCTTAAACTTCGTTTCTTGCCTCGTCACGTGACGTATCACTTCAGCTTTAATTTTATATTTTATATTTTAAATTTTAAACTTTTAATGTAATCCAAATATTAAAAATATCATGTTGTTAACACAATATAAATATAAAAATTACGCTTTTTTAACTAATCATTACATAATTTGAATATATTTTACATTTTTCATATCTATTTTTAACACAATCCAAACATTGAAAAAATATCTGTACATTATTTTTTTGTTGCATTAATTTAAAAAACTGATGGTTTAAATAGATCTGAAAACAGAATTACGATTTAAAGGAAAAATCAATTTAAAATTTAAATAAATATAAAATTTAAACTGACATGGCATGTCCAATGCTGATCTGGTGTGACACTTACACAACCACGTCGTCCAGAGATGAAGAGGACCCTCTGACTAAAGTTCAGGACTAAATTGAATCTTTTGAAAATTTGAAAATTGAGAGATAAAATTGAGCTTTTGACCATAATTGAAAGACTATGTTGACTATTATCCCTTTTTTAAATGTTCCGTATTAATGAATTGAATGTTCATGGAGTAAGATTTTATTATTCTAGTTATGAATATAAATTGTTCTAGCTGTGAATATAAATTGTTTTAGTATTAAAATTTAAGTGTTCCAGTGTAAAATTAATTACCTACTAATAAAAAATAAATTGTTAAATATGAAATAAATAAATAATAAAATATAAACCTAATAAAAATAAGGGTGCGAGGAAGAAGGGAGGAAATCTTCCTCAGCACACCCTCTTTTTTGTCCCAATGGGCCAATTTCTTCCCAGGAGGCGGGAGGGGCGGCGACGGCGGAGGCGAATGGGAGGGGTGACGGCGGCGGCAAAGGCGGCATTGCGCCGCCGGAGCCGAGCGGGAGGTGGGCCAAAATCACAGCCCCCCGTGTGGGTGTGCGGAGCTCGGCTCCTGTCCGCGTGCGCGGGGTCTAACAGGCCCCAAGAATCCTGGCGCGCCAGGGTGCTCCAACTGTGTCAATCCTGCTGGTTACATATACGCATGACCAGGCTGAAAAATGAATCGACGCATGAACTGATCATCCAAGGAATGAATACACCATAAGCTCTGAATCAGCTAGAGAAAGAAAGGGAAAAAAAACAGATCCTGGAAGCTATTTACGGGTAGCATAATCAGAGCTGCCAAAAAAAAATTGGGTTCAGAAGACAGATACAACTCCAGTTTCCAGAACCGAGAACCTGTTCCGAACGGTTGGAATTTTAAACGGTTGGAATCTCGTAATCCAAACGGTTGGAATTTTAAACTCCTAAAATCTAGATTTTAAAATCCAATAATTTATAATCTTAGAATTCTTTGAATTCAAACAGAGCTTTGGACGATTGGATTTTTTTTGCCCCGGACCATTCTTTATGGGAGAAGACAGAGGCTTCTGTGGAGCGGACCGCCAGAACTAGTAGCTGGTCGACAACTCTGATTTGTTAACCGAATATGAGTGCTTGTTAGTTTTCCTAGTCAAAACTGGCGCTAGTCCCGCACTGGACCAGTCACTTGCGTTCTTGACGTTAGTTTTACTCTCTTTGTTTTTTAATTGATATTATTATTGATTTTTAAATTTAATTTTGATTATTTGTTTTATAAAAAATTTGATATGATTTGATTTATTATTAAAGTTATTTAAATTATAAATTAAAATTTTACACATTCAAATAAAATTTTTAATAATATAAATAGTCAAAATTAATTACAAAAATTAACGACGATATCATTTTAAAAACAGAGATACTTCAACATCACCGACAATTCACTGAACGGGTTGTTCTCGCCGGATTGAGATCCTCTGTACTTCAACAGCACCGACGATATCATTTTTAATGCGTCTAGACTAATGCAGGAATGGATGGTTGGTGCTCGTCGCAACGCAAGATGATGCTCGCAGGCGCCGTCAAATTTTGTTATCCTTTGAACCGGTCGGGACCGGTATAAAAACTATGAAAATCAATCAAAAACTATTTTAAATTAAAAAATTAAAATTTGAACGAAATTTGATCAAAAATCGATCGGTTTTTTTAGTTTATCGACTGGTTTCATCGGTTTATTGATCGGTTTTTTCAGTTTTCATGTTTTAAAATTTGAAACTCATCGGTTTCACCGGTTTATCAGCCCGTTTTACCAGTTTATCAATCGGTTTTACTGATTTTTGATATTTTTGAAATTTTTCGAATTTTCAAATTTTTAAATTTTTTAAAAAAACCAATCATCTAATAAAAATAGACAGATTCGATTTCACCAAAAACCATAAAAATCGATCGATTTTAAACGGTTTTGAAAACCTTAAGCGCCGCACGAGCGCAGGTCTGGGCCTGAGGGCCTCCATTCCATGAATTTAGCGCGGCGGTCCGGTGCCTGTGGTCTGTGGGGCACCAACAGCAGTGCCGAAGCAGTTAGCAACGTTGCCGACTTGTCGTCGTCGCGCGCCCGTGCGGGTGCGGCGGTCACATGCGGCGGGCGCAAATGGGGTCCTTAAACTTCGTTTCTTGGCTCGTCACGTGACATATCACTTCAGCTTCAATTTTAAATTTTAAACTTTTAATGTAATTTAAATATTGAAAATATCATGTTGTTAACACAATATAAACATAAAAAATTACACTTTTTTAACAAATCATTACATAATTTGAATATATTTTACATTTTTCATATGTATTTTTAACACAATCCAAACATTGAAAAAATATCCGTACATTATTTTTTTTGTTGCATTAATTCTAAAAAACTGGTGGTTTAAATAGATCTGAAAACAGAATTACGATTTAAAGAAAAAAATCAATTTAAAATTTAAATATGAAATTTAAACTGACATGGCATGCCTAATGCTGATGTGGTGTGTCACATACACAACCATGTCGTCCAGGGATGAAGATGACTCTCTAACTAAAGTTCAGACACTAAATTGAATCTTTTGAAAATTGAGAGATAAAATTGAGCTTTTGACCATAATTGAGAGACTATGTTGACTATTATCCCTTTTTTAAATGTTCCATATTAATGAATTGAATGTTCATGTAGTAAGATTTTATTATTCTAGTTATGAATATAAATTGTTCTAGGTGTGAATATAAACTGTTTTAGTATTAAGATTTAAGTGTTCCAGTGGTAAAATTAATTACCTACTAATAAAAAATAAATCGTTAAATATGAAATAAATAAATAATAAAATATAAACCTAATAAAAATAAATAAATACAATAAAATACAAAATAATAACTTGAAAGTATGGGAGTAAACTTAATTAAAAAGTAATAAAAAAAGAAAACAGAAAAACATGTCTTGGGCCGAGCAAGCTAGAGGAAAACGTACATTGGGCTTAAAAAAAAGAAAAAGCCCATCTGAAGAAGGCTGTACGGAGTGAGGTGCCGCGTTGACGTACACCCTCTTTTTGGGCCCCAATGGGCCAATTTCTTCCCAGTGGCGGCAGGTGTCAACGGGAGGGGCGGCGGCGGCGGCAAAGGCGGCGCCGAGCGGGAGGCGGAGGCGGCGGGGGCAAGGTGGGCCAAAATCACAGCCCCCACGTGGGTGTGCGGAGCTCGGCTCCTGTCCGCGTGCGCGGGGTCTAACAGGCCCCAAGAATCCCGACGCGCCAGGGTGCTCCAACTGTGTCAATCCTGCTGGTTACATATACGCATGACCAGGCTGAAAAATGAATCGACGCATGAACTGATCATCCAAGGAATGAATACACCGTAAGCTCTGAATCAGCTAGAGAAAGAAAGGAAAAAAAAAACAGATCCTGGAAGCTATTTACGGGTAGCATAATCAGAGCTGCCAAAAAAAAAAAATTTGGGTTCACAAGACAGATACAACTCCAGTTTCCAGAACCGAGAACCTGTTCCGAACCGGTTGCTGTCTTCAGAAGCCAACAGTGACGACTCTACGGCGACAAAGCGCGGACTAAAAGAGCTTGAGAGTAGACTTCAGTTTGTTCTGCTTCCACTTGGGGAGCTTGTTGAACGCCGCCCTCGACATGCCAAACTTCTCTCTGAACTCGGGCGATGATAGATACACCTGCATTCAGACAGTAACCGTGCGTGTCAGTTTCATCTCATAACTGTAACTTAGCTAGTACTCCTAGTAGTCAGTACGCGAATGAGATGAAAAACGGACTGTTCAGTCGCTCACCTCTCGCTTGGTCACATCGATGCCCTCAACAGGGTCTTCGGCTGTGGTTGTCAGACGTTCATACGGGTAGACCGTGCGCCCTTCATCATCTTCTAGCTCATCTTCGTTTTCATTGCCATCTTCTGTGGCACCCTCCTCTTGTATTGCTTTATCCGGCTCAGGACTCCCTTATTTTACCCCCAGGAAAAAAAAAACCAGAGAATAGAAAGGTAAGAGCGATGACTTTTTTTGTTCACCATCAAAAGGTAATGCCAGAAGAGTGGTGTTATCTGTACCTCTTACTGACTTTGGTATTACACTTTTCATGGGACCTCCAAAAGAACTGGTGAGAGCGCTGATGGCAGATTGTTTGGACAACGGCTTCGATGAATCAGGTGCACCAGATTTTGGGAAAAGCTTTCTGACAGCAGGCGGCGGGGTGGAAAGATTCCTAGTGCTTGGGTTCTCAAAGGCAGATGTTAACGCGGTGAAGGCTGGAGACTTCCCTCGGACACGGGGACGTTCTGGGCTGGTAGACATGCTTCTAGGACGCTGAGATTTATCTTGTCCTGTGCTCCTTCCTGAAAATCCCGCAGTTCGTCGTTTTGGCTTCTGTAAACATGAAGGATTGAAGGGTGTCAAATAGGAGATTTTTTTCTTGTTATTACCATGTACCGAAGCAATAAATTTAATCACATTGGGAGTGTGTAACTCAATCGAGCATCGAAGGAAAATGGCTAATGAACTAATTAGGTAGGAATAATTCATATTTGTAGTTTAATACTGTTGGTAGCACCCAAAAGTGTTAAATGCCTCTGAACAAGGAAAAACTGAACTGAAGACATGCGATTGTAGTAGGGTACCGAGCAGAGAGACAAACAAATGAACAGGAAAATGAAATCACGGATTCAGCTCAAATGCAGTTTCCAGCTATTCAATTTTATGGGCAACATGGTGTTTAGTGATTTAGTCTCAAATCCATAAAACAGTTTCACAATTGCTGAAGATCTGAAGTTACACGATGGGCTCGGTCATATAACTGCCTGAAGATGCAGGAGCTAAATGGTTGCATGTATGAAGCAGAACTAAGTATGAACATTGAAGAAACAAAAGATTATCACTAAACACAGACGGTACAGGGTGAGTCACTATACATGTTGAGGAAAGGGCTGTTGATACTTACATCCACTGAAGGAGTTGGTCCACCCTTTACAATGGCAAGCTTCCTCTGGTATGAACTGCCATGCATCTGCAACGAAGGGGAAAATGTGAACGTGAAGCAATTTATATCAAAACTAAAATATGATGTGTGCTTAAGGGTCAATCACATACTATACTCATGCATAGAATAGAAACTGCTGAGGAATTCACATAATTCATGTGCATATGTCAACTACTTACCATCGATTTTTTTGAGTCCCAGTTGAAGAACCTAGTAAAAAATTCTGGCTCACAACCTTCTGAAACTATGAATATTGGTGTTTCTCGGGAGAGATTTTCCACAAGGAAATCAAGCACAAGAAATTTCTGGTGAAGTTGCAAAGAGAACGTGAGTACAAGATCAAATGCAAATTCTTCACTTCTAATTGTAATAGTCACAGAATAAACTCAATTATTACCTCCCCAATATCTATAGCTTGTGATTTCACTTTTGGGTCCACCTCCTGGCCAACCCAAACAAATACATCTGAGTGACAGTCTAGCACAAAAATATCCTCTGTCATCAGATCATCTTGACTAAAGTGATATATTTCTTTCACCTGATCAAGCATATTTTGAAGGGTGTATTAGATACGCAATAAGGAACACATTTAGCAAACAAAGGTTAACGTGTTAGTTTTGCTTACCCTTACATTGCCTGCATGACGCCCCAATAGCAATATTGTAGCCAAAAGACAAAAGAGTGTCAGCAGTTGTTGATAGTAGATGCAGTGGGTAGATTCTTTAGAAAATCAAATTGTAGTTTGCTTCCAATTACCTTGAGCTAGGATGCATGAGAAAAGATGAGGTTCACTTTCAGACTCTTTGCCTATTTTTTGGTTTGAATATTTGGATTTCCCACCCAACATTTCCCAGAATTGGTCGGTTTCTCTCCCTTCCTTTTGTGACCTGGCAGGCGTATCTGGCTACATAATAAGAAAGAGGTAAAAAAGAAAACATTAGAATAACATACATGTATGCCAAAAATCAAATAATCCAAAATGTTCAAATTACATTCTATGAAGAAATATGGAAAGCCCTTTGCAGGGGCTTAATTAATCAAAGCTTTAGATTTATAGCAGTGTATAAACCATAAGGAAAGCTTAAGTAAAAAAATATATGTTCCTTGATAAGAGTATTCGCACCTTAATTACATCAAGCTGCCTCTCAACCAAGTCATGATCCAGTGAGGTTGTAAGGTTACCGGCCCATGTGAGCACAGTGTTTCCATTATGTAGGATGTAACAGTAAGATGAATTTAATGATGAAGCCACCTAATGAAAATATGATGATATGAGGCAGCTGATTCTGAAGACAAGAATTATGCTCACATATATTTTTATATACGTACTGCATCTACTTGAAGTACTTGCATGTTTTCTGATCCTGAGCCTTGAACACGGAATAGAGCAATACCATCTTCAGAGTAAGTATCATCATCAATACCATTTTGAGAAATATAGTTCTTGTATCCAGCGCTAAGGCCACCCTATATTTTAAATATCAAAAGGTAAAATAGGCTTCACTTTGAACACAAAGTTTCTATCTGACAGTGCTATGTGAGATCAATCAGCTCAAGGATATTAATTGTTAATTTGCAAACCTTAAATACTTGAAAACTCTGAAATATGACAAAGAACTGAATTGGTTCCTTTCCTTCATAAATGCGAACCTGTTTGCAAGCAGGAATAAATTAGAGGCTAATAATTAGCTTCAATTTAATACAAACATTATCAGGTTACCTGGGCAACCTGGAACTTCGCACCCTGAACCATCTTGTTAGCCAATGACATCGTTGATACCCTTTCCTCCTGAAAGCGATTAAGATCATCCAAATGCACAATTAGCATCGAAAATACATGAAATAAAAAAGATAGATATAACAAGTATACAATTATGCAAATATATGTTGACTTATCACAGGAAAGGGGGGGGGGGGGGGTAACACTTATCACCTAAAAATTTGTGTAAACCTAAATTTCTGAGAATCAGAATTAGAGTTGATGTGCGCAGAAATAGAAATATTACCTCGACACTCTTCTTCCCAAACCAAGTTCCAATAAGGCATTCCTCTTTGTCATCTCCAGTGTATGTATATTGGAAAATGTAGCAATCTCCAGTGTAAAATT
>BCLH01003360.1:0-30863 GCA_001602315.1 Zoysia pacifica
CCCCCCCCCCCCCCCACCCCCCCCGGCTGCAATAGCTTCCTATAGATCGATTCCTCTCAGTGGCGAAGGTAGAAGAAATATAGTGAGGGTGCATAACTTCACTACACATAGAAAGATTGCTTAATTTAACTGTCTATGGGTGCATGGAATTGAATTTTAAGGGTGCAAATATGGTGAAAAATAGCCAATTATAAGTAATTTTTTGTATTTTGTGGGTGCATTTGCACCAGACCTTGGCTGTAGCTTCGTCAGTGATTCCTCTCTTCTCCACCTCGATTTTCCCATCCACTCTAGGCGCTAACGTGGTCAGACCACGGATAGGTTTTGAAACAGCCAATTCCCAGCAAGTATAAAATGATTAATATGATCAAGATTGAGCGGCTAAGGGTGTACCAGTGGTGTTTTTTCACATGTAACCTCAACTTACTAGCAGCTATGGGATGGAAAATTCAAGCTACTGGTACAGAAGGTAACTTATACTTTTTGTGGGCATATAATGGATCCATAATTAATTTACTATTATGCATTCTCCCAATTTGGTGCTAATATTTCTCCTCAAGGCCACAAGAATTCCCCCACTGGCGCCTACTGAAGGAAGGACGACAAAGTGAACACCCTAGCATGGACAATACATCATGCTGTGAAATTGACATCTTCTTTGTTTCCTGGAGACACACCACATCTACTCGAGTAGAACCAATAAGAGTCCTTACTGCATCTTGTCAGCTTCTGGAATCTAACCCCCTCACATTCCAGATTAGAACTTTCTTTGGATCCATTGGACAACTGATTTTAAACCAGATTAGAACTTTCTTTGGATCCATTGGACAACTGATTTTAAACCACTACTCCCTTCGTTCTTTAATTGATATCGTCGTTGACTTTTTAATTCAACTTTAACCATTTGTCTTATTCAAAAAATTTGTTCAAATGCGAAAAATTTTTAGTTGCAATTCAAATAACTCTAGTGATAAATCAAATTATATCAAAATATATAAAATTTATTAAAAAAATTTAAATAAAACGAATGATCAAAGTTGAATTTAAAAGTCAACAGCGATATAATTAAAAAAAGGAGGGAGTAGGACAAACTGTGCTAAGCAGCAACCTTCCCCCTGCACCGACAATTCCTGATGAGTGCCCTGTACTACCCTGTAACACCCCGAATTTTTTAATTTAATAAAGTGGTAATTTCTCCAATTTTTGTTCCAATTAAATTGTCTGTTCTAATATTTCGTTCCATTCAAAATTCATTTGTTCCGAACCTCGTTTTGTCCAAATTCGAAATCCGTTCGTTTAAATTGATCCGGTGCCGAAATAATTTAGTCTGCGTAACTTTTACGTTTGACTAAATTTATTTTTTGGAATTTCTCAAATTAATTTTCATGTCTCTAAATATCTTCTCTAATTAATATCTACAGTCTTTTTAATTGTTTCACGTTTTTCAATTAATTTCCAGATTTATTCTTAACCCTACCCATTTTCCTCTCCTATAAATACTCTCTAACCCTATCCCTAATCCGCATCTTATTTTTCCCCTTTTTCTTTCTACCACCGCAAGTAAAAATTCCACAGGCAACCGTCGCTCTTCGTTTTCTGCGTCGCCGCCTCTCTTCGTCGTTGTCTCCTCGTTCCCCACGCCGTGTCTCCGTGCCGCCCGCGTCGCTTGTCGCCTTCTGCGTCGCGTGATGTCGGTCCTCACCGCGTCGTCCAGCGAGTCGTCGCGACGCTGTCGCCCGACCGTGTCGCCGGTTCCCGAGACCCCGCGCCCGACCGCCTCTGTCCCCGTTCGCGTCAGCCCGCGCCTCCACATCGTCCTGCTCCCCAACCGTGCCGCAGTGCTTCGATCCCCAGTCCGAAGTCTATGTCCACCGGTCCAAGCGCCGTCAGCCAAAGCCCAGCACGTCGTCCTCTGGATCGAAGACCGCTGCGCCGATCTCTTTCTCCATTTCCGCGCCGGTTCCCGACTCTGGTTTCCCTGCTCCGAATTTTTCTGGGCACGACTCTAGACTCCGACGATTTTCAGATCTTGGTGAGAACAATTTTTCCCTCTCTTAAATTTCTTTTCTTTTTCGATTAATCGTTAGATTAATTGCTAATTTAATCTGCGATTAATTATTCTGTGATTAATTATTCTGCAATTAATCTAAATCCTTGTGGTCTCGATTGTCTACAATTTCTGGAAAACTCTGTTTGATCTTCGATTAATCTCAAAATTGATCCGTTAAGTTGTCTCGTCGCAATTGTTGTGTAGGGTTGTTCCGGAAAACGTTTTACGCACGTTTAGTCTAGTAATTTCGATTTAGATTTAATTTCGGTTCTATTCTTTGTCGCGTAATTAGTGTCTAATCCCTGTTGTTCGTGTTGTGATTAGCTGCTGTTCCTGAGGAGAAGTTCTGCGAGCGAGCCAGCTCAATTCGACGATCCAGATCCCGACCTCGATCCTGATTTGCCAGGCAAGCCGTGTTCCTTGATCACTTTGTTCTCAGCATTTGAAACTATATGTTTTGTTTGCAACTTTAATTTACATGCCAACTATTTTAAAATGTGCTAGCAACATTTTTAAGCCGTGCCTGTTTACTGTTCTACAAATATCAACCATAAGATTGCTTTAGTACATTTATTTTACTTTTATGTTTAGCCATGCTTAGTCGTATTTATTTTCATCTCACATCTATCACTATAAAATAGAATTTGTGTTAAATGCTTTTGAACTGTGCTTCAAATGTGTGAGTATTGCAAATAACTATATATAACTATTTAGCAGGGCCAGTTGGAGTATGAGGAGCTGGGGGACTTTTGGGAAGTCCCTGTGGGCGTACCTGTTGCGGGTACAACGAGAAGATTCGGGCTGGGATCTTTCCGTGAGACTTGTTGTTGGTGTTGAGGTTAGAGTTGGTGCTGCTCCAGCAATTAAGAACCGAGTCCTTCAAGCCTTGTACGCTCAGTTGACAACCATACACACCACGTTATTCTGTATAGACAGTTGGCTTGATCTTGAAGCTTGCCGAGACTAGTTGTTTACCCGTGGGTTGGCGGTGTAGTGTTAGTGTGCTGTAGAGCTCTGACTCCTCACATGAGATCGAGATATCCCACCTGATCAGTGGTAGGCTCTTTACAACTCTAAAACCCAATTGCGTAGGTTTTTGGGATCTCTATCTTGGAGGACAGATGACGCCAGTTAAAGCTTGTGGACAGGTCTTGTGTGTTTGTCGGGACTACGACGGTAGTTCTCGATGACGCTTCTCGTGGGTCCAGGTGCATAATCTCTGCAGAGTTTTAGTCGATGCGCATTGACACGTCCTTTTGGAAGGACACCCCCTGAGTTGTGCTCTTCGTTGAGTAGTTTTGTTTTTTTTTCTCCTCTCCTTTTCCAAATGTGACTCCGGCTTTGAGCTGTGGCCGAGTGTGGAGATTACATCAGCATTAAAATGAACCCTCGTCCGAGATAACGAAGATCTCTACGGGGTAAGATAATAAAATTTGACAAGTTTAAAAATAAATCTTTCTTGCACACTTTAAATAAAATAAAATGTTTTAAACTTGCATTTAGAACTTGATACATGCCTTTACCTTTGAAACCATTTGCATGCATACATTGTTGTTAGGTAGTACGTAGTTTACTGAGTATTCGTACTCACGGCTTTCTAATTTGTTATTTTCAGAGGATACTCTCAGTTTCGACTTCGACTACGTCTCTGACGGTCCGTGACGTCCGCTCTTACGCTCAAGCTAGCCTGTATGGGGGAGGTTCGCTACCGCTGCCACGTTGATGTTTTCGCTGTTGTTTTTGTTGGATTCACGATAGTGATATATCTGCTCTGAGATATTTCCAGCCTGCATACCGATAGACCCCTTTGGAGGATTTTATTCTAATAATTTCACTTTGACCTGTTATTTTCTAATCTTGTTTCTTATTTAATATTTCTGTTATAGATTCTTGATTGATTACTTGTGATATCGTGCTTGTTAAACTTTTAGGATTGATAATATCACAGAAGATCGAGACTTATCGAAAGGTAAGTAAAATCTTGATCGTTACATACCTTTTTTTGTATGCGCCAACCAAATAAGCAGGCTAGGGCAGAGAGATGGCTGTCCGAGAGGGGATGGGCAAACAACTTGTCATAGTCATCAACAGCAGCGTCATCAATTCCATCCTGATCACTGATGATGTTGAGTGAACGCATAACTCGCTTTTTACATCGATCCTGTTCCTGATCAATAGGAAATTCTACTCCCACACTAGCAACGCGACGACTATGACGCGGAGGAGCCACCAGCAATCGTGTGTTCGGTGTGAACGTAGACACAGTCGGAGGGAGCAAAATGCTTACTGTTTTAGCTATTATCTTGTTGAGATATGAGCTTTTCTCAGAGAGGGAGCTTTCTGGTATGGATGAATCAATAACGAGAGCTGCCCCACTGTCCTGATCAGGGAGAGAAGATAGAAGCGGATCTGTAGACCGCACTGTTTCACTCATCTGAGCAGCAGCAGTAACTGTCAAGGACGGGGCCGCAGTCGTGTCTGCAACGCTGGCAGGTGGAGGCACGACCGCTTCTACAACGTCTATAGTTTCAGCAACAATGGATGTCCTGCTCGTAGCACCCTTGCACTTATCTTCAAACCCTCTTTGCTGCCTCCGAGAGTATGTTATAATATTGCGTTCAGGAACTGCACCCTTCACAGTTGAAGTCGGTGGAGCTGTGCTGTGCACAAAACAGTTCTTCTGAAACTTCAGAAGCAAAAACGTTCAGGGAATCTGCGAGACCCTCGGCACTGCAGGAAAGGGCCAGGGCTGGTTCCAGGGAAGGTGAAGCAGATTCAGGGAAGCTGACGACCCGCTGTCGCTCACCAGAAGAAACTTGGGCCGGCACACTTATTAATGGTGCAATAGGAACAGGAGCCACTTCGCATTCCTCCAGCCCAAAAAACATCTACGGGCTTCGATGGGATTACGTCCTGTTTTTTAAGATTTGGCTTTTTTTTTAATCGATGTCATCGTTAATTTTTACAATCAACTTTGATCATTCGTTTTATTTAAAAAATTTATTTAAATATATAAAATTTTAAGTTGTGATTCAAATAACTCTAATGATAAAATCAAATTATATTAACATATATAAAATTTATAAAAAAATTTGACTAAAACGAATGATCAAAATTAAATTTAAAAATCAAACGGTCACATCAATTAAAAAACGGAGAGAGTAGGCAGTGAAATCATCAATAACATACATCACCTCCGAGGGGAGCAGAATCCTTGGAGATTCTTCCACTGCTCCCCTAAACGCTTTGGACTTGGGGTGTTGCATTGCTTCAAGAGCTGGCAGGGAATCTGCCACGTGGGCCTCCTCAGCTGGCCCTCTGCCGAGGCATGCATGCACGCTGAATCGAGGCGCCGCATCTCGGGCGGATGGACCTTCCTCTGTTTCAGGCGAAGAGGCATCAGGCGAGTCAGAGGCTCATCGGCGGCGCTGCCGCCCCAGGCCGTCGTCTGGCTAGTGCCGCGGTGGGGGCGAGCTACCAAATGATGCATGGAAAGTGATGGACTCTATCTCGAACTTGATCTTGTAGCTGAGCCCCCGGTTCACAGGAGGAAGCTGCTGCGCTCTCACCGGCGGTTCAACGATCAGAAGATCCATTTCCGTCGGGATGAGCTCCGGCTGCAAGCACCAGGCCGTAAGGCAGAAAGCCGAGTAGTCCTGGCGGTGGACTGTATCAGGGTGAAGATTTCGCACCCAACACCACTCATCGAACAGATGTTCAGCTGTTTCAAGCTTTCAGGCATACAGTGGGATTCCTCGGAGCACGTTGACTGGCGATGACAGCTCAACTCCGGTTGCATTCTTCAGCTTAGACCAGCACCAAAAACATAAAGTAAAAGGCACAACTTGCAGCGGGAGGCATCCGCCATTGTAGACTCTGATCGCAGGATCTTCATCTGGTCTCTTAGGTTCCTCCATGCTTTTGCTGCTGAACCGGCTGCTGGGAAAAACTTATTTTGCTGCTCTTTTGCCTTCTTTTGTTGCAGCATTGCTGCTGTTTTTAGTGTGAAGTGACATAGATGACATGGTGAGATGCTGGATGAAAACTCAACATTTTTTTGTGATGTGTTGCTGAATGAAAAACTAAATGTATTTAGATATTATTAAATCTGTATATAGAATTGAATCTGGGCTGATATAATTGTGTAATTGTGTTGGTTCAGATTGTTATTCAAAATTAAATTTATTGGTTGTAAATTGGGTTGAATCCATCAAAACAAATTTATGGGTTAAATGCATTAGAATGTGGCAGCCTGTTCAATGCAATGAGTGGGCTGAAATTTTGATTGCCACATTAGTGGGCTAAGCCCAATTTCAGCTCCTACCAGCCCATCTAAAGAATGACATAACCATCCACATTGGTGGACAAGTCAACAATATGGTGATGTGGCAACTATTTCTATGACGGATATATATCCAACATGGCGATAATATGTGACGTTTAATTTTGTCACTAACCCAGGCCTAAGCTGGGCTATGAGGGCTTGAGGCTAATGTGACAGCCCGTATCTCGAAAAATACGTGCCATCAACCTCAAGATTATATCAGATGTCACTCCACGAAGCGAAGACCACAATACAGCTCTAGCACAGTACAATATATCAACTTGTTATTTAAGTTTACAAACCACGAGTTTTAAAGTGCAGAAGCCACCAACCTATTACAATACTAGGGCATCTTAGAAACTACGCAAAAGGATACATCGAGCCCATACGATGTATCGTTTTGGCAACAAACCACTCAGCGCGGCGAGCAAGGCTCCTAACGAATGAAGCCACCGTCAGAGATTGCTCCTTCCATTGGAACTGAGATGGGAAAGAAAACATACCTGCAACAGAAACCCACAAACACAAAGCCCTGAGCAACTAACGCTCAACAAGTCTTACCAGTCAAAGTGGCAATCTACAGCCAATTCCTAAACATGAGAATGCTGACTCATATAGGATAACTATTTGCAAAATCTTGTGCTAACAGTGGATCCTTACTTTCAATTTTAGCAGTAATTTGAAAAAAATGTAAATTTAATTTGCACTATCATCTAACACAATCATGGTTGCCAAGCAATTTCTGATAAGTATATCAAACAGATCATAAAACTTTCTCATTCAACTCTTCTTTCAATTCTTACTACGATGTAACTCAAAGAGACAAATGGTGCGATTCAAATTGATTTACATCCAGCTGAAAAAACCTGATTACACGACATGTACGCGCTTCTTCGAAGCTGCATATGGCAACCTTTCACACCAATGGTAGATAACACCGATCCGATGCTCATCTCTCCCGAGTAGTGGTCCTCCATGCGATAACCACGTCGGGTCTATCTATAGTTAGCCCTAAAGCTTTCCCTTTTATCATATCCAGAAAAGAGGTTCGGTTACATCCAGTCACTACGCATATTGGGCTACCTTAATTTTCTAGGCCCCAAATACCCAGTATGTAATCATTACTATTCAAACTTGCTTAATAGGACCAACAACGAACGATCCTTAATCGACATAGGCAGGGCTACCATACACAGGACTCCCTTCCTGTGGTCAACCTATACTTTCCTACCCAGTCTCAGTTTCAATTTTAACTGATAAAACTCAACCACTTACACTATGCGTATCCACCTTGTACCAACCTATAGCTCACGAGTGAAGACTTAACTAGAATTCTTATCTTAGTCCTACATCGAGTTATCTGTAACAAAAGCACTAACCCAGGGTAGGATTTTATAAATGTAACTATGATTTCAATCAACTCTTGACACCTAATGCATATTACATACCACAAATCTAGAGTGATAGAAGTAAATAATTTGAAATGGGATAATGCACCGGGGCTTGCCTGAGCTTTGATCAAAGTTAGTATCTTCTGCTATGGAAGCATCGACAAACAGAGTTTCTTGAAGGTCCAGTGAAAACTCCCCAATATCTTCTTCAACTTTCTCGAAACCTATATGAAATGATATGCAAGAATGATGATAAAAATGATGCCCTTTTATAAAAAAAAAGTTTATTAAATGGAGTTATAAATTTTCAAGGTAAAATAAATAAATATGGTTATAAAACTTCTTTAATATGGTTCTTGAAGACATAAAACAAATTTTGAAGCTCTCATAAAGTTAAGTAAGCTATTTTTTAATTTTTTCAGAAGTTTACAAAATTTTTTGAAATCATATAGATTTATAATGAATTAAATACTAAATACAAGGAATAAATCATTTATAAATTTTTTACTAAAATAAATTGTAAAGTTTTGGGAAACCAGTAAAGAGTAAATAAATAAACAGAAAGGCCAATTTTGTAACAATTTTACGTGCTGATAAAGGATAATAATGTATTTCTTGTTTATTAAATGATCTAAATAATTAAATTATTTTAATGCATAAAATGAAAATTAGTCAGTTCTAGAATGTTGTTCTAGTTGAGAGAAACCTATTAAAATTTACCTCATAAATTTCTAAGCTAAAATATAGTTTCTATGGATTTTACAAGATTAAGCTGATTTCTGATCTATAAATAATTCGAGGAATAAATTAAATCAATTTCAGCCATAGGAGTTGCCACACGCAGGGCCACAGGAATATCTACACGGGATCCCTCCCATGGCCGCGCTGGAACCCGACTGAGCGCTGGGCTCTGGCCATGGTGACCGGTGGTCGGCGGCGGTGGCGCCCTAAAGGAATCCCGTTTCCGGCGGTTGGCTCCTCCACCCTGTAACAGCGGGCGATCCAGAGGTTGATGAGCTGGTGCCAAACTTTGTTCAAATTAAACAAATACGCTAGCTTGTGTGGAAGGCAGGTTTAGGTGTGAGTAAAAGACGTATTCATCTTGGCTATATAAAGGCTATGCCCTGTAATGAAACGGTCAAGTTGAATAAGAGAAAAATAGTTTCCCTCCCAAAGCTCTGCTTGCTTTGCAAGTTGATTAGGCGAGCGCGGCTTGAGCGGCTCATGCCCCAGATTCTCGTTGCCGGTGGCAACGGGCATTACAAGTGGTATCAAATTTGGGTTATCGCCGGCGCAGCAGCGATCGATCGGGCGTCCCCACGGCTCCCGCGAAGAAGTCGGCATCCCGTCCATCGGTTCAGACCCACTTCATCCTTGACGCCATGGCCGAGTCGAAAAAGGCGGAGGAAGAGCATTGGAGTCGTCTTATGGAGAACATGGACATGCTGTTTGCACGTGCGGAGTCGCTCGACACCGCGCAGCAGCGGTTCCTGGCCAACATCCAGCTCAATTCGAAGGCGATCGAACAATCGGCTCGTGATCACCATGTGCTGACTCAGAAGGTGGACTCCAATGGCGCGGCGGTGGGCACGCTGATGGTGGAGTTGATGAAATTGCGAGATCCGAAGCGACGTCCTAACAGTCCCACGTCTGCTCCCACTTCTGGTAAGATGCCTCATCCGTCCCATGCATCCGGATCCAAGGAGGACACTGGTGAGGGCAGCGGTTGTGTCAGGATGTGGACACACGCTACCCGTTCGATGGATGGTCGCTTACATCGCCAGGATTCGTCAGGCAACTCTTCTCACACCCCTCTCCCTAAGATTTTGTTTCCTCATTTTGATGGTGCAGATCCGAGGATTTGGAGCGACAAATGTTTGGATTATTTCAAACTGTTTCGCGTGTCCGAGTGTATGTGGACCACTGCCGCTTTATTGCATATGGAGGGCAATGCGGCATGATGGCTGCTGGTGTACAAACAGAATCACGGATTGGGAGATTGGGCTTCGTTTATGTAGGCAGTAGAGTTGAAGTTTGGAGCGTATGATTTTCGGAAGCATCTGTTAGCGTTGTTGGCTCTTAAATAGGAGGGTTCTGTGGAATAGTATGTTGCTTCATTTGAATCTGCGCGCTATCAAGTGTCTATGCACAATCGAGGTTTGGATGAAACCTTGGTTGTCTCTCATTTTGTTGATGGGTTAAAGGAGGAGATTCGGGGTCCAGTGTTATCTCATCTTCCAGAATCTGTCGACCGTGCAGTGTTGCTCACTCAGATTCAGGAGAGTATTCTAGACAAGGGGAAGCATTTCAGTGTTAAATTGTCCTCTGGTACTCGGGGTGCAGGTGATCTGTGGATGGAGAGACAATTGCGTGAATACCATCGAGCCAATAACCTTTGCTTTTACTGTGGTGATAAGTTTGAAGCAGAACATGCTGCTCAGTGTGTGAAATGCCCTCACGCGCAAATACACCAACTGTCCACACAGGATTTGACATTGCCATTGTCTGATGAGGTGCTTCAGCAACTGGAGAAGGAAGATGCTCTCATTTCTGAGATGGGCCAGTTGTCTCTGAATGCTATCTCGGGCACTGATACAGGGGAAGCAATTTGTGTCCGGGCAACGGTTAAGAGTCAGATCATGCTGATTTTGATCGATTTAGGAAGCTCCCATAGTTTTGTCAGTCCTTCATTCTTGCAGAGAGTGGGCATTAATTCTATGGCTTGTACACCTGTATTGGTTACAGTAGCTAATGGGGAGTCCATGGTTTCTGATCAAATGGGTTGAATGGTGGGTCCCTAACCACTCCTGTTATACTGCTATGAAGGTTCTCAATGTGGGGGCATATGATGCCATTCTGGGTTATGATTGGCTCAAAATTAACAGTCCCATGGTGTGTCATTGGGAGCATATAACACTCCAGTTTGTGGCAGATGGTGAGCAGGTTATGTTGCATGGGATCATTGCTGACTGTTTTAATTTGTCTGAGATGCCTGTAGAACATTTTCTTAAGTGTCTTAAAGGAAATGAGGTTTGGGACAATGCTACAGCAGGTATTTGTCTCACCTCCTCCTGCACCTCCTGATATTATTGCTTCTCTCCTAGCAGAATTTCAGGATGTGTTTGCTGAACCTAAGGTGCTACCACCACATAGGGTGTATGATCATGCTATATCTCTGCTCCTTTCAGCAGTACCAGTTAATTCTCAACCTTATAAATATTCTCCTATGCATAAAAATGAAATTGAAAGATAGGTCAGGGAATTGTTGGCTAATGGTTTCATTTCTCATAGCACAAGTCCATTTGCATCACCTGTGCTGTTGGTGCAAAAGAAAGATGGAAACCGGAGATTCTGTGTTGACTTCAGAAAGCTCAATGCTCTTACTATCAACAACAGTTTTCCTATGCCCATTGTGGATGAGATGTTGGATGACTTGGCAGTAACTCAGTACTTCTCTAAGCTTGATCTTCATTCTGGGTTTCATCAAATTAGGATACAGGAGGGTGATGAAATAAAACAACCTTCAAAACACACCATGGCCATTATCAATTTAAGGTGATGCCCTTTGGATTAAGTAATGCTCCAGCTATCTTCCAGTGTGTTATGAATTCTGTGCTCGCTCCTTTCTTAAGAAAGTTTGCCTTAGTTTTCATGGATGATATACTTGTATATAGTCCCTCTTTGGACCAGCATGTGCTGCATATCAGAGAAGTTCTTACTACATTGAGACTTCATCATTTGTTTGTCAAGAAGTCTCTTTTTTGCTCAGCAACAGTTGGAATACTTGGGCCATATCATCTCTGCTGAGGGTGTGGCCACAGATCCTAATAAAACTTCAGCAATGGTCAATTTTCCCACTCCAACTTCAGTGACTGGTTTGAGAGGTTTTCTGGGGTTGACTGGATATTACCGTAAGTTTGTTCGACATTATGGCATTCTGGCTAAAGCACTCACCAACCTCTTAAAGAAGAAGCAATTTGCTTGGTCTTCTGATGCAGAGCAGGCTTTTCAGTCATTGAAGCAGGCTATGGTATCTACCCCTGTTTTGGCTTTGCCAAATTTTGATCCAGTCTTTATGCTCGAGATAGATGCTTGTGACTCTGGTATAGGGGCTGTTCTTATCCAAAATGATGGACCTATAGCATATTTTGTAATGACCGAGTTTTTTTTACCTTTTGATAAGTCCCGATCTTCCGTGACCTTGGCAATCCTAGAAAGTTGGCAAGCATGACATCACAAGCGATCAATCAAGAAACTATATCAGAAGTATTAAACAAGAAATAAAAAATAAAAAATAACAAGTCAAAGTAAATTTATTAGAATAACATCCTCCAAAGAGGTCCATCGGCACGCAGGCCGAAAACAACTTAGAGCAGATAGATCACTATTGAGAATCCATCACACATATCAGTGGAAGCATTAACAAGGCAGCAGTAGCGAACCTCCTCCACACAGGCTATCTTAAGCGCAGGAGCGGACTTCACGGTTCGTCAGAGACGTAGTCGAAGTCGAAACTGAAAGTATCCTCTGAAAACAATAAATTAGAAAGCCGTGAGTATGAATACTCAGCATATCGCGTACTACCTATCAACAATATATTCATGTGAATGGTTTCAAGGATAAAGGCATGGCTCAAGTGCTAAATGCAAGTTTAAAATATTTTATTTTATTTTAAAGATGCAAAAAAAAATTATTTTAAAATTGTCAAATTTTATTATCTTGCCCCGCAGGGATCTCCGTTATTTCGGACGGGGGTTCATTTTAAATGCCGGTGTAATCTTCGCACCCGGCCACAGCTCAAAGGCCGGAGTCTAAAACATTTTGAAATAGGAGAGGGGAAAAAAAAATAAAACTACTCAACGAGGAGCACAACTTAAAGGGTGTCCTTTCAAAAGAACATGGCAATACGCATTGACTATAACTCTGCAGAAGTTATGCACCTGGACTCACGAGAAGCGTCATTCGAAACTACCGTCGTAGTCTCGACGAACACACAAGACCCGCCCACAAGTTTTAATTGACGTCATCTATCCTCCAGGATAGGGATCCCAAATGCCTACGCAATCGGGTTCTAGAGCTATGAAGAGCCTACCACTGATCAGGTGGGGTATCTCGATCTTATGTGAGGAGTCATAGCTCTACACCACACTAACACAACACCGCTAACCCACACGTAAACAACCAGTCTCGACAAGCTTCAAGATCAAGCTACTGCCTATACAGGGTAACGTGATGTGCATAGTTGTCAACTTAGTATATAAAGCTCGAAGGACTCGGTCTTTAATTGTCGGGACAGACACTCTCTCTAACCTCAAAGCCAACAACTAACAAGTCTCACAAAAAAATCTCAGCCCGGATCTTCCCGTTGTACCCGCAACAAGTACGCTCACAGGGACTTCTCAAAAGTCTCCCAGCTCTCGTACTCTATCCTGCCCCCACTAAATAGTTATGTATAGTTATTTGCAAAACTCACACATTTGAAGCACAGTTCAAAATTATTTAACACAAATTCCATTTTTATAGTGATAGGTGTGAGATAAAAATAAATACGACTAAGCATAAAAATAAAATAATTATTCTAAAGCAATCCTAGGGCTTATATTTATAGAACAATAAATAGACACGGCTTAGAAATATTGCTAGCACATTTTAAAACAGTTGGCATGTAAATTAGAGTTACAAATAAAACATGCAGTTTAAAATACTGGAAACAAAAGTGATCAAGGAACACGGCTTGCTTGACAGCTCGGGATTATAGTCGGGATCCGGGTCGTCGAACTGAGCAGGTTCGCGGAACTCCTTCACTAGAACACCAGCTAAACACAACACGAACAGGGGGTCAGACACTAGGTACGAGACAATTAAATCTGGCAATTAAATCTAAATTTAAACTATTAGGCTAAACGTGCGCAAAACGTTCCCCAGAAAAATCTACACGACAACCTCGACGAGACAAATTAACAGAACAATTTTGAGAATCAACTGAGATCAAACGGAGTTTCTCAAAATTCCTAGAAGATCAAGACCATAAGGATCTAGATTAATCGCAGAACAATTAATCGCAACTAGAATAGCAATTAATTCAACAATCCATCGGAGAGGAAAAAGTAATTGGAGAGAGGAGAAATATTCTCACCACAGCACTAAAAAATTGGAGACAAAGTCACGTCGGAAATCGGAGATCGGAATCGGAAATCGTGGACGCCACAGCATACTGGAAATTTTGGAGAGGCGAGCCAGAACCGGCGACTGGTACTGGAGTCGGAGACACGCTGCGACTGGTCCACGGCGCAGGACATCGGGCAGGCGCGCGGGCGACACGTCGATGGTGACGCGGCTGGTGGAGTCGGCGGAGTCGACGTCGGGCGCGAGGCTCCACGCGAAGGCAGTCGGCGCGGATCCTGCGGAGACGGCGTCTCGCGATGTCGCGACAGATCATGAAGCGGCGCGACGTGGCTCGGGAGACGGCGCGCGGGAGATCAGACGGAGCAGGACGCGGAGCGCGGAAACCGGACGAAGATCGTGACGACGACGGAGGCAGGCGATCGGCTACAGGCGCGCGACGCGGGATTGAGGTACGGCGGCCGACGCGTTCAGGAAACAGGGACTGAAGCAGCGCGTCGACGTGGTCGACGGAGATCGGCTCGGAGGACGAGGCGCGACACGCGGGAACCGGAGCGGCGGTGCGTGGAGATTGTTCTGGAAAATGGGAGAGGGGAAAGGGAAGGTGAGGGAGAAATAAGAATGAGAGGGGTATTTATAGGAGGGGATTAGATAGGGATGGGGACGGGGTAGGTGGGAGAGGATAAAATTGAGAGAAATAATTAGGAAAATTATTTAGAGATCTGAAAATTAATTAGGAAATTTCGAAAAGTAATTTTAGCCCCAACAGAAAATAATGCGGACTAAATTATTTCGACACCGGAACAATTTAGAATGGAAGATTTCGAATTAGACGGAACGAAATTCGGGACAGATGACATTTTGAACGGAACGAAAATTGGGAATAACTCACCGCTTTATTAAATTGAAAATTCTGAGATATTACATATTTGAGAAAAGCTGAGTGAGCAGCACAGATCATTGTCTATTTATGAAAAAGAGTTTTTGGCTTCGATTATGGCTGTGGAGAGGTGGCGTGCTTGTCTGGACAGGAGTTTTTTTTTTATCAAACTGATCACAGGAGTCTGTGTTATCTGGATGATCAGCATCTACAGTCTGATCTGCAAAGAAAAGCAATGACAAGACTCATGAGCCTTCAGTTCAAAATTGTATATAAAAAAGGAAAAGAGGATGTTGCTGCTGATGCCCTGTCTCGGGTAGCTCATCTTATAGCTATTCCATCTGTTTCATCAGTTCAACCCTTGCAGATACAAGAAGTCATTAATGCTTATGTTACTGACCCTTGTGCTCAGGAGTTATTTTCTCAACTTGCCCTACATAGTCCCAATGAGCAGGGATTTTCTCTCCACAATGGCACTATCAGACAGGGCACTCAAATATGTATTGCTGAAAATTCCGCTCTTCGGACTAAGCTTATTGCAGCATTGTATTCTAGTGCTTTGGGTGGACACACTGGGACTTTAGCCACTTATCATCGGCTTAAATGGAATTTCACTTGGAAAGGCTTGAAACTGGAGGTGGAGAATTTTGTGAAACAGGAGGTGTGTGTCAAAAAGCCAAACACGAGTTGTAGCACCCAGCTGGTCTGTTACAGCCTCTACCTGTTCCAATGGGAGTGTGGCAAGATATCACTATGGATTTTATCGAGGGCCTTCCCAAGTCTGAGAGTTATGACACTATTCTTGTAGTAGCCGACTGTTTCTCCAAGTCTGCCCATTTTGTTGCCCTGATGTAAGGATCAAGTACATCGAGAAGAGGGGTTGAATCGGTGGACTTATAGCACTAATTTTGCTACAAACTTAAACTATATGGCTCGATCACAATGGAAGCAAATTTAGGCAATTCTAGTAGGCCAAGACCCCTAACAATGCTAGTGAAATGAGAATAACAATAAGCAAGCACTAGCACGATAGCCACCAAGAGAAATCAAAGAACAACCTATCGCACTACTCAACGGTAAGTAAATGTGGTAAGTAAAGAGAGTGAGATAGAGAGTGCTCAGTGATTTTTTCCGAAGTCTCAGAAGGTAAACGTCTTCCTCTAATCCTCGTTGAACCACTCCCGTTGGAGTCTTTGTTCCTCCCATCATTTCCGGAACGATGCTCACAAGGGTACGCTTCACTTTCGGAGTGAAGTCACCGGTGGCCCGGCTGTCGCATACAATACCTAAGCGCTAGAACAACCCATCAAAGCTCGAGCACTCTCTTTTGGTGTCTTTTTCGAGCGAGGAACCTGGAACCGCGTACAAACTTGAAAATGTCTTTCACAATCGCCTCGAAAGCTTGATCACCGACCTCTAGCCAGTCTAGGCTGCCTACACCAAGAGTAATAGGCAAAGATCACTCCTCTTAAACCCTACAAGCTCTAGAAGTGTATAAATGCTCCCTATCACTCTTTATTAGCACAAAAGATCTCCAACAACATCATCATCTTCTCTCGCTCTTGCACTACTGTTATGATGATATTTCTAGTCTTCTAGCCTACATCTTGTATTTGATGTCCGCGTTTCTCTCTGGGCTCGGACCGAGCCAGACTAGTGACAAGCATCAGCCTCCGAGGACCTCACCACCGTTGAGTAGGAGGTAGACACGGCCCCTGTAATTTCAGGCTCTATCAAATGTCTTGAAGACATGTACTCTATTTGTAATAATTTTGTAAAATGTCAGTACTGTAATTTGTAATGATCTTGTCCATGTGTTCATCGAAGATTTTGGGATATGTTAATTGGTACTCTACTGTAAACGTCGCTCAAAGATGACATCAATATTCTCTGACACTATTGCTAGTTGTAATATCGGTTTCTGATGACGTCATACATGAACGACACCATTGTACACTATAATGTCAGTTTATGCTGAGGTCATACTTGACTGACACTATTAGCTCGGGCCCACTAGAAGGATCCAAGGGCTAGCAACTACGCTTTTAGAACCATCTCGTCTTCTACATCTCTTCGAACCATTTTTCAACCATCTTTCGTCTCTGTGCGCTTCTTAAATGACGGCCCAGAGAGTGCAGGAGCTAGAGAGGCGGCTTCAGGAGTCAGAGGCTCTGCGGGTGTCCCTCCGCCATGATCTTGACACTCTGCGGGGGTCCATCCTGCTTCAAACCGACATGGCATCGAACATCTTTAATAAGGTGAACGGTGCTGTGAAGAAGCTGAAGCTGGGGAGTCTGCAGCTCCCTTTACGCCAAGGGGGGTCTCCTGCCCACTTTGTCCATGCCATGGGTCCGCTGGAAGAGATGCTAAGTCGTCTCAGGGAGACGATGGAGTCAGAGCGCCGAGAGCTAGCGCAAGCAGTTGCGAACTGCATACTGTCTGCGGTAAAGTTATGTCAGCCTGACTTCTCCTTCGACACCCTCGTTCAGCTGGCGTCCCATCTTGACGCGGCGACAAGGGAGGCAAAGGCAAGCATCAAGCGCTTCTCCACCGAGGTGGCCAACTCAGCTGTTAAAGAGGAGGAGGAAGAGGGGGACTGAGACATGGAAGAGTAGTTATTATAACTACTAGTAGTAGTAGTAATTTTATAAATATTATGTTTTCAAGTTATGTAAGTTTATAAATATTATTACTACAAGTTAGTAAAAGTTCTCGGTTTCTAGTTTTAATATCAGTTCTGCTGACGTCATGCATGACCGACACTATTGCTAGTTGTAATATCGGTTTATATTGACGTCATACAGGAGCGAGACTATTGTATATTGTAATGTCGGTTTACGCTGATGTCATACTTTTTCGACACTACTTTGTGACGTAACTTTAGTCCCACCTCGACTATACTTGGTAGTGTCGACCAACTTATAAGCTCTGGCTGTCTGTTTGTTGACGAGGAATTGTGTAAACTGTTTGGCACAGGTTCGCAGTGGAGGTTACGCATAACCTACATAACCTCCACAACCAACCTAGTCATATCGTTGTACATTCTTCTTTTTTAAATATAATCCATTGTACTGTTGTTTTTGCTGACATCATTTTGGACTGACAGTATTGATTTATGTAATGTTGTCTGCCGCTTACGTCATACTTGACCGACACTATTACTTGTACTTTAGTCCCACCTCAACTATTTTTGCAAGTGTCAATCGGTTTATAAGCCCTGGCTTTCTGACATTTCTCGAGGAAGCATGTAAACGGTATACATATTATTGTATGTTCTTTCTTTTTTATTATATAAATTATATATTACAACGTATGGAACATTAATAATTTGGAACAGAGGGAAAAATATTAGCCTTAATATCACAAAACAAGAGGACACATTTATAATATAATATTTAGTAATTATATTACAAATAAGTCGATTACAAACATATGAAAACTTTAATTACTTAGCTTGAACTAACTTCCCCTCGCCATAATTGCGCATGTAGGGAACAAGTGACGAATAACTAAGGCTTGCTTCAAAGATATTTATCATTTCTGTATTTGCAAAAAAGGACACCCTATCAAACTGTTTGTATTCTTCATCATTTGTGACATTATCAACCCCGAAGATCCTTTGTTTTCTAGGGATAAAAATGTGCTTCTTCTTGTGTTCGAGCTCGAGAACTTAAAACACTTGTGCGACACGTTGTGGGAGTATCCATGGGTCGTCTTTGTGACCTTTGTTGTTTAGAGACACAAGGGTGAAGCCCATTTCATCCACCTCTACACCTTGTGGGTGCTTGACCCATTGGCACTTAAATACAGGGATCTGTAAAGTTATTCCATAGTTGAGTTCCCAAATTTCATCAATATATCCATAATATGTGTTCTTCTTCCCCTCACTGTCTTCGGCATCTACTATAACACCACTGTTTTGGTGTTGGCTCTTGTCTTCCTTTGCCTTGGTATAAAATGTGAACCCGTTGATGTCATATGCCTGCCATGATGTAACTAAATTAAGAGACCATCGACCAATAAACATATCATTTTTTCATCTTTTGTTGTACCAATCGGGAGGTTTTGGCTCTTAAATCATGACGTGAAACATCTTTTGTGCTCTTTCATGATCCAATCCTCGGTGGAATGTTCATTTTTTTCACGAAGCTGTTGCAAGTGTTGTTGGATGTATGGCACTGCAATATGTAACTGATAAAGGATGCTATAATGTGCATCTTAGACTCTTACAAAACTCTGATCGTTGAATGTTTTCCTTTCTTTTGTTCCTTTCCGTAGGAGCCTCCCCTCGTGTCGTGACACCGGCACACCTATTGGTTTTATATCTTTCATATAATCGTTGTAGCACTCAAGAACCTCCTCATTTGTGTAACCCTCTATCATGGAACCCTCAGGGTTAGCACGATTGCGTACGTAGCCCTTCATAATAGACATATAACGCTCATACGGATACATGTGATGCAGATAAACAGGGCCGATGACAAAAATTTGATCTGCTATGTGAATCATATAATGCTCCATCATAGCAAAGAAAGATAATGGGAAGCACATCTCGAGTTGGCACATAGTCTCCATCATCTGTTTACATGTCTTCTCCAACTCAGCAATGTCGATTACCTTCTTGGATATAGCATTGAAGAAGCGGCACATTCGTATGATGGCTATCTTTATGTATGGTTGTTTGACGACCCTGATTGCAATAGCGAGGAAAGGGGTGAGCATGGTATGACAGTCATGAGTGTTGTACCCAGTCATCTTCAGCTCAGACATTGAAATGAGATTTTTAACATTCGATGAGAAACCTGTGGGGACTAACACCACGTAGACACTTGCATATTGATTTTTTCTCCTCAAGTGTGAGGGTAAAGCTAGCCAGTAAAAGGTAATACTTTCCATTTGGTCTTATCTAAGGATGAAGTTCTGGCCTTATTCCCATTTTTTCTAAGTCCCTACGTGCTCTAAGTCCATCCTTTGTCTTGCCTAGGATATCCAATAAGGTACCAATCGTGCTTTCAAAAACACCCTTTGCAACATGCATAGTATCTATGGCATGGCCAGTCTACAACTCTTTCCAGTATGATAAATATCGATAAAATATCGATTGTTTTTTAAACAGTACATCTCCTAGAGCCTTATCATTTTTCTTCTTTTTTTCTTTCACTGCCTTACCGAAGACGGTATGGATTTTCTGACCAATTCAAACACAAATTTACCATCACGATTGGTCGGTGCCAAATCTTTCTCATGTGTACCGACTTGTGCTTTTTTGGTAAGAATTGTCGGTGCTGTATGTACACCAACTTACATGAGAAAGGAAGTTACATTAATGATGTTTGGTCCAGACATACTACTCATCCTGTCTTCCCTTTAACCTGTCAAGTTAGTGTCAAGCGTGCGGGATTGTCATTGATAGTAACAAAAATCATGGCATACAGTGTGAAGCTCTCTTATTTGTAAGCATCCCAAGCACGGACCCCATCTTCTCATAACTTTTCATATGCTCCATTAAAGGTTCAAAAAAGACATCTCTATCATTACCAGCTTGTTTAGGAAAAAAATAAGGATAGCTAACAGAAGATACTTCCTCTTGTGACACAGCCATAAAGGTATGTTGTATAGGCTTAGAATCACTGGCTAAGTACTATGTGGATTTGTCATCTCACCAAAATGATTCATTCCATCAGTAACTAAGCCTAGCCTTAAATTTCTTGGATCTCTGTCAAATTCAGGATGGTTAATGTCAAAGATTTTCCATTGTCGAACATCAGTCGGGTGTCGAAGCTTCCCGTCATTTTTTGCGCCCATCAGAGGCCGCATGCCAGATCATGAGTTCAGCTTCTCTAGAGTTGGAGAATAGTCGTTTCAATCCATCTATTACTAGCAGGTACCACATCACAAGTGCTGGAATTTTTTTATTGTCGCCATCTTGGTAATCCAGACTGCTACCAATGCTTTTCTTCATCTTCCTCCTTTTTTTTTCTTTTTTGCTGATCCACAGAACCTGAATCGTCACTTTAATCATTCCTTTTGTACCAACTAACATTGCACACTTGACATCTCATGTCATTTGCGTACTTTCTGTGGTACAATATGTAGTGGTTCGAACAAGCGTGTATTTTTTGTATGCTCAGTGTCAATTGTAACAATTTCTTTGCAAGGTACGTGGTAGTTGGCAAATTGTTCGGTTTCGGTAATAATTTGGCTAAGAGCTCTAGCAATTTATTGAAGCTGGTGTCTGACCACCCATACTTGGCCTTTAGTGTGAGAAGATCAAGCATGGTTTGTAATATCATGCATTCCTTATCACACCCGTTTGATTCAGTGTATAGAAGGTCTTTCGAAGCCTTCTCCAAAATCTGTAAGTTATCTAAGCCTCTCGTTTGTTTTCCAGTATTTCCTCACGCCCAATGTGGCGCAACAGTTTCTCGACATCGAAGCCTTCAATATCATGACTTTCATGAAACACATCACAATCAACGTTGTTCCTTTCATCCCTCTGTTTTGTGTTGTTTTCTTCTGACCTTGGCTCTTCGATGTTGTCTTCACTTCTTACCATCTCTTTGTTGTATCCAATCCCAACTTCTTGTTCTCCAGTGCTTGGTGTATTCGCTTGTGTCTCTTCATGTTTGGTCCATATTGAGTAATTCTCAATGAAATCATTTTCCAACAAGTGCATTTCTGGTCTTAGCGGTTTCGACAAATGAAGTGACATTTTTGAAATATAGAAATGGATCCGCCAGTGCCATTGTACATCTAAGATATGTCCTCCATCTTCAAAAATCACTACTATAAAAAGAAATAAAGAGAGAAAACATTATAATGTGGAGGATACAAAATTAACCAGATATACAATTAATTTTTCACTCTCTCCCTGCCCCCACCCGCACCATAATGTAGGTCTTATTATATATGTAAACTAGAGATCTAGCTAATTAACTATATACTAATACTCTCATAGATCAACAAAATTAGTTGGGATCTATAAAACCCACCCTAAATCTACGCCTGTACACTCTAGGTTTACTTCAAACTCTTCTCATGATATCTCACGCTAAATGTACGTGAAAACCACATCATAAGACCATAAAACTTCTAAACATGACATGGATTTACTTCCTAGAGCAATATCCTTTGATTAAAAACGAAATGAAAATCATCCCCCTTGTTTCAAAATTTCTCGGCCGCCGTACGGACACACTCTCCAAAATAGAATCGACCAGTGTGCCCTGACAAGAGGAAGGGGACGAGTATTTATACACGAAATACCAGTGTCAGACATATTGAGATCATCGTAAACGACACAATACAGGTGATAGCAGTGTCGTCGGAACTACGACACCAAAACCGACACGGCTAAGACACTAGTTTTTGTTGTTTTTGATGTCAGCCCGACCAACACTGACATGTTTATTATGAGTGTCGGTTTTTGTTAGATCACATTTGTCCGACATTATAGTTTTTTTTTTATTATCCGATGTGGATGGAGTAAGCAATGACCGACACTGGTGTCATGTTCTGAACTATCAGTTGCTCGTGCGTCTATTGGTACCAACACTATTGTATAATGTGAGAAATTAGTGTCGTTTTGTAGGATGATGTCACTTGCGTCTGACACTGTTGGTGTCACAGCAGTGTCGAGTCATAACATTGAAGGCTATCGGGACTTGTTAGTGTCGGCTGTTACGTTCGACCGACATTATTATTATTTTTTGAGTGACACCTTAGCCTCGTTTTGTAGTAGTGCATGTTGATGTAGAATTAGCGGGGTAGTACTTACAATCGCAATTCATACCTATGGTGTCCACTCAATCACCAAAATCAATTTATACCTTTTAGAGGACTCCAAAGGTCATGAAGATAACAATCCCCTTTTTAGTGATTGAGGACAACCATAGTACTCACAAACAACTCAAACGAGATGAAAGAAGGTAGAGAAGAAATCGCATCTCGAAAGAACACTTACCCCCTTACCTTGATTACTCCTCGAAAAAATTTCCAAGAGTTCCCCTCCTTTGTCATGAGTTGAAAGCGTCGCTCTCTCTCTCTTTGGTAGCTCTCTCTCCCCTTTGTCATCTAATCATCTAAAAAGATAGCACCCGAGGAAGCATATAGAGAGGGAGAACGCAAGATAGACAAATAAGGTGAACGATAGAGAATGAAACGGGTACTCATGTACATAAAGGAACCTACAAAACAGATAAAGAACTAGGTGCCATACACATGAGTCCACGGGGTTAGTCCAAAACCAAGTCATTCTAATGAGTTAAAAGAGTCGAATAGAAAAGAAGCTCATCAAAATGTCACAAAAGAAACAAGAAATGCGCCGAACAAGAATCCAGAGCCCCATCTACTCATCCACGGCTTCCCCCTAGAGAGCTAGCCCTCAAAGCGATACACCTCAAGTCTCTCACCCAACTCCTAAGAAGATCTAATCTTACGTGGCTGAAGAGCTAGGTGCAGTGACAGTCGGAGGCTGCTCCTCTGGGGGCTGAGCTGCTGCTGACTAGTCCTCTCCCGGCTACTCAACATCATCAAAAATGCTCAAGCTTGAAGAAGACGTTAGGGAATGTTCCTTGCCCTCAACTGAAGCTGGCTGATCGGCGCTGGCAAGAGCCTGAGCTGCCTCCTCTATTGAATATCTAGCCTCGACCAGGATAGCTGCATCTGAAATGTTGGGCTGCTCGGCTGTGGTGGCTGCTGGCTTTGTCTCTGAATCCTCTGGCGATGGCTCTGTTAAAACTGACTCAGCAATAGTAGCCTCGAACGATAGAACCCTTGGAGCAAGAGGAGAACTACCAACTCCTGTCCTTGACTCCAATGTCGATACTAACACTCAGCTTAGCTGAAGCTAAAAAAACTGACATGGAGTACGAGAAAACTGTGAGAACTGAGAAGAAATGACAGGAACACTAACTCCCCCAGTAGTCGTGATTGTGCTGGCTGCCTCAAATGGTACAAATGGTGAAAGTGGGACTGAGAGCAGAGTAGAGAATGTGAACTGCTGCTGCTGCTGCTGACTCTGCTCTGCAACTCAGAAGTGAATGCTGGCACTGAAGAATACTGAGGCTGAGGTGCAAAGAGCTGGAGCTGTGAAGGCAGGGGACCCAGTAGTGTGGTCATCAAAAACGTCGGAAGAGGTGGCATCCGATCCCCTGGAGATACGACGCAATAGCTCCGAAGCCAACAAATATATAAGAGATAGTAGCTGCCATCTCCAGCTGAGAGCGCTACAACCTCTCGTAGAACTCCCTGTCCTGCCGTCTCCTCTCCTCCGCAAGCTTCCTCTCCATCCGAAGCCGCTCCTCAATCTGGTGGCGCTCGAGTCGGATCCTCTCCTCAAACTCGGCTCTCTCTCTGCGAATCCGCTCATCCTGCTCCTCTCACCTCTGCTCGGCCTGCTTTGTCTGAATAGCGTCCAACATGGCTGCAAGTACAGGATCTAGTGTAGCCCGAGAGGTCGGAGTCTCGGCTTGACCTGAAACCTCTGTGCTCCCTCCAGAGCCTCAGTGTCAACCTCCTTTGGGGCTGTGGTCTCCTTTCCTCCATGGGTACTTTGAGAAGCTAACACTCGAAGAACCCTGAAGTTGGATGGCTCTGCTGGACTGAAAGATGTGGTAATCTCTGGCAATGCTGCATACTCTTTCTCAGTCATCACACCAGCTCTCCTCAGCATCAGGCAAATGTAGGAGGCAAAAGGTAACTGACGTGCTCCTATCCTCTCATATATAACATCCTCCATCTGAGCCAGTAAAAGATCTGTCAAGTCAAACTCCTCATGCTTCAGCAAAAAGCAAAGCAGCCATTGATGCAGAATGATAACTAATACACGAGCCTCGTCTATCAAGCGCAGAGGGTGCCTCGAGTAGTGCTCCCTATGAGGTGGTGAAAAAGCAACACTCATCTTCTCATCACTCGGCTCCATCCCTCCAAAAGGTTCGAAAGATGGTGAGAAATCCGGATGGGCCAGAGTGTGGATCCGAGTCTCTGAAAATACAAACTCAAGCGCTGTCAAGATGTCGGACCTCTCAAATCTATGTGGCTCCTCTCTATACATGAACCAGAAGTAAGAGCGATCTGGGGAGATACACAGTGAGGCGTGAAACTCAAGCACCATGTCCTGACTATACCTCAAGAGCTGGGTGACCAAGTCAGAAAGACTCAAAAGATATGAGATATGCTTCTCCATGTCAACTCCAGCTCCTCCGCTCAGTGCCTCTAAAGAATAGTGGCAGTGTCCTACGAACACTGAGCTCTTGACCTTGGTGGCAAGCTGCCTCCTGTAGGCCTCAATTATTCTTCGCTGGAGAATTATCTAAAACTGACCAGCATCTGCATATCTGCCAGCGGAGACCCAAGCAGTAAAATCCACTCTCCTCTTGGCCTTGATGGCTGGGCCCTTCAGCTTCAAAAGATCAACCTCAACCTCAGCAATCCTGCCTATGGCCCGGCGAGCTCTCTCAGCTTTGGCAGTGCATACCTCACAGACCCCAGTCCTCTGATGAGAGCACCTTTGTGTCCTCTACTGTGAACTCCGCTGGGCTGCCTCTCTCTTCGTGGTTCTCGACTGCCTAATGGCAGGAGCTCTCCATGGCTGCACCTCTGCAACAAGAGTGGTCTCCATTCTCTGACATGTCAACCTCCTCAGTTCCCCTGAGACTCAGATCCTCTAGTGAGCCGCTCGAATGCATCCATTATGGCCTCTCTCTCCTTAAGCTTCTTGTATTCTTTCAAAATAGATGACTCAAGAGTAGTACTCTTTTTGGAGAGGGTTAGATCACAAGAAGTAGAAGCTTCATTTAAATGCTTATGAGAGTTAAAGAGAGAGTCAACATCAAGAGCTTCATGGGAGCACACCAATGCCTTATGCTTTTCACTTAGCTCTACGTGCTTTGCTTTAAGATCCTCATAGAACTCACGTAGAACACCATGAGAGTGCTTAAGTGCAATGAGCTCCTCCTCAAGCTCTCAAACTTGGAATATCACCACTTCATGCTCCTTGGTCACCACCTCGATCTTCTTGGTCTTGTTGATGATGGTCTTATTGGTCTTCTCAAGGAAGAGGACTAGATTGTTGTAACTTGGTCCATTATCTTCGTCATCATAGTCCTCCTCTTTTTCTTCGAGATCATCATCCTCATCAATGAAGCCCTCACAAGTTTGGGTCATTAAGCAAAGTGAAGGTGGTGGTAGCTCATTGGTGGAGCTTGTCATGTCGATACCCACGAGCTCTTCGTCGCTTGAAGATGAAGAGTCCGAATCATCATCATCTGTGAGCCACTCACCAATAATGTAAGCTTTGTGCGGGGCTTCTTCTCCTTGTTCTTGCTCTTCTTTTTGACAAAGAACTTCTTCTTGAATTTTCTTTTTGGCTTGCGTTCTTCGTCATCACTCTCACTAGAAGCTTTCTTCTTGCTCTCCTTCTTAGGCTTGGGACACTTAGCAAAATGGCCTTTCTTACCATAATTAAAGCAACCGAAGTTCCTCTTAGAAGATGAGCGTCTTCCCTTGCGAAATAGCTTCTTCATCAAGAGCGCAATGACCTCATTATCACTCTCCTCATCCTCATTTTCCTCTACCTTCTTCTTCTTGTTGTTCTTGCCATTGAAAGGTTTTTGTTCAACTTGAAGGGCAATATTCTTGAGCAATTGAGAATCGGTGGAGGTGCCCAACATATATCCCTCATAGGCCGTGAGCTTGCCAAGCATAACGTCAACGGAGAGAGTAGCCAAGTTGGCTTAGAAGAGATACGTGACGATAGAGTTGTAGCTTGGCGGCAACATCCTCAAGAGCTTCCTCATGATCTCAATATCATCAATTTTGTTCTTGAGACCCAAGACATTGATCTCTTTCACCACTACATGCAAGAAGAATAAACATCATTAGCTTTTCATGTGGTAGCATAGTGACGGAATCATATTTGTTCTTAAGAACATAATAACGCTCTTCCTTGGCCTCGGAGGAGCCCTCATGAATGTTTTGCAATTGCATCCATATTTCATGCGAGGTAGATGATGCATTAATTTTAGAGAAGATATTTTTAAAAATGCATCCAAACATAGAATTCTTAGCCTTAGCATTGAATTTAATGAAAATGGGATCAAGTCTCTTATTTTCATTCGTAGCATTCTTAGTAACTTGCCATGCTTTCCTATCGATCGACTCAAGGTAGGCTTGCATGCGAGCCTTTCAATAAGAGTAATCGTCTCCATCGAATATGGGCGGAGTCTCCATCCCGTTCGGCATCCTTACTCAAGGCTATGAAGCCCGAAAATAAGCACTTGGCACTGATACCACTTGTAAGGATCAAAGACACCGAGAAGGGATTGAATTGGTGGATTGTAACACTAATTTCGCTACGCATTTAAACTATAAAACTCGATCACAACGAAAGAAAACTTAGGCAATTCTAGTAGGCCAAGACCACTAACAATGCTAGTGGAATAAGAATAACAACAAGAAAACACTACACGATAGCCACTAAAGGGAATCAAAAAACAACCTATCACACTACACAATGGTAAGTAAATGCAGTAAGGAAAGAGAGTGAGATAGAGAGTGCTCAGTGGTTTTCACGAGGTCTCAGAAGGTAGGCACCTTCCCCTAATCCTCATTGAACCACTTCCGTTGGAGTCTTGGTTCCTCCCGTTGTTTCAGAAATGATGCTCACAAGGGTACGCTTTACTCCCGAAGTGAAGTCACCGACAGCCCGACTGTTGCACATAAACCCAAGCGCTAGAGCAAGCCTCTAAGGCTCAGGTGCTCTCTTTAGGTGTCCTTTCGAGCAAGGGACCCGAAACCGCGTACAAACTTGGCGATGTCTTTCACAATCTCCTCGGAAGCTCGATCACCGACTCCTAGTTGGTCTAGGTTGCCCACACTAAAAAGAATAGGCAAAGATCACTCTTCGGTTGTTTCTGGGCTTGGAGCCTATTTAAACCGTAGAGGGGAACAATTTCCAGTGTGCCTGCAGTCTGAAAAGTCAGAGGAAAATTGTGAGATGCCAAGGGATACCAAGAGCACATTGCAAGATTAAAGATATTTGGTGCTAGTAGAAGAGTGATAAAGAGTATTCATACACTTCTTCAACTCCATAGATCCACGGTTTAAAGAGGCTCCAAGTCCGGTGACTATTTTTTCTACTGAACTTGATCTTCAATCTTTGTCTTCGCTTTCTCTACCATCTTTAATGCTTTTTGAGGATCTAAAGAGCATTCACACCCTCCAACACTTGTATGACAGAAGACAAATGACTTTACCTCTTTTTAATAATACCGGCATTCCTATGGACTCCTTAGCTAGTCCTTAGCTTTAGTCCTCTGACGCCCAGAAACTCCTCTACTAAAGATTGTCTTTGTCATCCACCAAGTAAGCCTAACATGTTAATGTAGAATTAACAAAGTGGTACCTACAATCACAACTGTTACCTATGGTGTCCACTCAATCACCAAAATCAATTCATACCTTTTAGAGGACTTCAAAGGTCATGAAGCTAACACTTAAAACATCCCTTTTCTGCTCAATCAGTTGCCAAAGTGTTTCTGGATACTGTGGTGAAGTTACACGGTGTGCCCAAGTCTATTGTTTCTGACCGTGATAAAATCTTCACTAGCCACTTCTGGACTGAGCTGTTCAAGATCTCTGACACTAAGCTCTTGCACAATACGGCGTATCACCCCTAGACCGATGGGCAGAGTGAGAGAGTTAACCTACGCTTAGAAATGTACCTACGGTGTGCGATCAACAACTTTCGTCGAAGATGGCATGCTTGGCTTCCTCTAGCTGAGTTCTGGTACAATTCTTCTTTCCATTCGGCACTGGGATGTTCTCCATTAAAGGTGCTTCATGGGTATGATCCTCAGTTTGGTTCTGCTCCTACTATACCTGGAGAGTGTGATTAGTCTGTTGCCCAGTTGCTTTTGGACAGAGAGGCACATCAGGTTATGCTTCGTGATCACTTGCTTGAAGCTCAGAACAAGATGAAGCTCCAAGCTGATCGTCATCCCACTGCCCATGAATTCCAAGTGGGAGAAAAGGTGCTTCTCAAATTACAGCCCTATGCTCAGTCTTCGGTGGTTAATCGTCCATTTCCCAAGCTGGCTTTTAAGTTCTTTGGCCCCTACACGGTGCTGGAACGTGTGGGTGCTGCTCCTTACAAATTGGAATTGCCTCCTGACAGTACCATGCGGTGTTCCATGTTTCCCAATTTAAGCCTTTCACTCCTAATTACACTCCAGTGTATTCTAAGCTTCCTCGTGTGGCTGACTTGGATGGGCACGAGCTGCAACCAGTGGCCATACTACAGCGTCGCTTGGTGAAAAAGGGCAACAACGCAATTCCTCAGGTTTTGGTTCAGTGTTCTCTGCCGGAGTCCTCTGCTGCCTGGGAAAATTTCTACGTCGTGCGCCGTCGTTTTCCTGATGCTACTGCTTGGGGACAAGCAATGTCTCAAGGGGGCAGATGTAACGGCGGTCGATCCAGAGGCATGATGAACTGTAACGGCGGGCGATCCAGAGGCTGATGAGCTGGCACCAAACTCTGTTCAAATTAAACAAATACGCTAGCTTGTGTGGAAGGCGGGTTTTGGTGTGAGTTAAAGACGTATTCGTCTTGGCTATATAAAGCCTATGCCCTGTAATGAAACGGTCAAGTTGAATAAGAGAAAAAAAGTTTCCCTCCCAAAGCTCTGCTTGCTTCGCAAGTTGATCAGGCGAGCACGGCTTGAGCGGCACACGCCCAGATTCTTGTCGCCGGTGGCAATGGGCGTTACATACCCCGAGCTGTAAAATGATCAGCGCAACCTCTGGGAGGCGGTGGAGAGGTCACCGCAAGGAGAATCTCACCAGAACAGTGTTGTCGGCGAGTGACGGTGGAAGGAATGGCTTCGGCAGCGGCGAGAGAGCGGCTCGGACTGCGAAACTCGAAACTTCTTGCTTCCCGAGCTTTACTGTGACCTGCAGAGGAGCAGCGTGGAGATTGTTGGCATCGAGAATGGCTGGCGTCGAGAATGGCCGGGGAATGGTTGTCGTCAGCGAGTTACCCGGCCGTGATGAACTGTGACGGCGACACACTGGAATACCTGCACCATGGTGACGAAATCAACTAGATAATGAGCTCACGTGGTGGTACAGAGAGAGGGGAAGGTAGAACCCCGCATAAACAGAGGGGAGCTCACTAGAACGCGGTTGATTTGGTTGGCAAGTCGTGGCGGCTCCAGAAGACCCGACGTTGTGGAAAACTTCAAATTGAAATGGTTTCGGATGAGTTCATCGAAGTATGGAACAAGTGGTGGTGGAAGATTAAGCACAAGCCAGCGCTCTTCCTGTGGCCATGATTCGGAAGCAAACGAGGTCTGGAGGTGGCGTTTTGCAGTGGCGGCCGGAATTTGGGCGACAATGACGGAGCGTCGGGGAAACAAGCTAGATGAAGAAGAAACAAGGGAGAAAAGGAGCCGAAAGGCAGAGCCGTTCTTATCCTCTGCTCAAGCGGTGGCCGGGACCAGTAGCTGCATGGCACTTGCTCGGTGCAAGCGGCAAGCAACTGAGCAAGCAGGCAGCTGCCTGGCGCGCATGCACGCGAGCCGCAGCAGTGCGCTGGCCAGCTGAGGAAGGAGAAGAGCAGTGCTGCAGAGATGAAAGCGGTGGTGAGGCTGTCCTGTGGGCCCAGGAAAATTTTCTTTTTCCTGCTTTCTTCCATCTCAAAAAATCTGCACTGTTTTAGGTTCTAAACGCATATCTCTCGAACTCAAATTCTTATGAAATTTTGCATACATGTTTATCTCTTTAAAATTAACAACTTTGCTTTTGGGGCCATGTTCAAATTCAAAATAAATAAATTTTATAAATTTAGGAAGAAAATCAACTATTTGGGAATAAACTTTTATTTGGCCTTTTAACTCTTTAAACAAAACTTTATAAAAATTTCCTAAATTCAAATCTTGGTAAAGTATTTCAACTGGAAATTTATTTCATAAAATTTTCGTTGAAAAGTTTTGAACCCTTATTTTAACATTTCAAACTCAATTTAAAATTTTAATTTTTGAGCTCAAGATTCAAATCTCCAATTTGTCCAACTTGGGATGTCACAGCTAATCTGTGA
>BCLH01003361.1:3878-15223 GCA_001602315.1 Zoysia pacifica
CCCGCGCATGGCGCGCGCGCTGCGGTGGTGGGACCTCGTCGGTCTGGGGCTCGGCGGCATGGTCGGCGCCGGTGTGTTCGTGACCACGGGCCGCGCCACCAGCCAGTACGCCGGGCCCGGCGTCGTCGTGTCCTACGCCATTGCCGGGCTCTGCGCGCTCCTCTCCGCCTTCTGCTACACCGAGTTCGCCGTCGACATGCCCGTCGCCGGCGGCGCCTTCAGCTACCTCCGTGTCACCTTCGGTGAGCTCGCTCCTCCATTAATTAAGCATACGTTGCCTGGTTTTTTGGTATTTCTTCTGGACTTCATATGAATGGTGTGATATCAACTTCTTCGTGCGATTTGCGGCATTGAGGAGTGGTGACGCATTTTAGGAAAAGGATGCCGCATTTTTCTGAAAATATTTTGGCTGCATGCATGTTTCTTTCTCCCTCTCTTTCGTCACTCTCTCTGCCCGGAAGCATTCATTTTTTTTTTATTTTGTAGTTTTATATATGGGCATGAGTGAGTGAGAGCATGCCACTGATCTTTCCAGCCTGCTTGAGCTGTCCCTTTTCTTTCTCGATCTGTAACGTTTGAATAAAATTTAGGACACTAGGATAGTTGACTAATGCTGTTCCTTCGACGTGATAAAACTATATATATATCTTGATGTTTATGGTTATTTATTTGACCCCCCCCCCTTTAAATCTCCTTTAAAAGACTTTTTTATCACATAAATAATTAGCCGTTTTCACCTTTGGATTGTCATGTCATTAGTTCTCCAGAAGCTTTATTTACGAAATTATTTTTTTTGAAGAATCAACTCGTTTCTTGGCTCTCAAATCCTGAAATACTCAAGACTTAGAAGATTTTGCATGATTTTCAGAATCGACCTGAACAATCATAAAATAAACTCCCAAGTTGCTACGTGCACGTAGCACGTAGCAGTAGCTTCCCCAGTTCATCTTCAAATTTAGTAGAACACCAGCCAGGGACCTGCACGATGAGCACCGAGCGAGCAATAAACAAAAAGCTTCGATTATGACTTTCAATAAATTTTAGCAGACACAGCGGACATCGTCGATGTTATCCATCCGAATAATGCTTGGAAATCCCTTTCCCTGCATCTCCTGGACACTTTGCGCTCTTTTCATCAGTCTTTCTGCCTTTCTTTCTTCATCGTGGTGATATTTACAGCCGCCATCGATCTTGCTTGATACTGACATGGTTGCTTCCCGCGCACAAACCGAGAAACAGGGGAGTTCGCGGCGTTCCTGACGGGCGCGAACCTGCTCATGGAGTACGTCCTCTCCAACGCCGCCGTGGCGCGCAGCCTCACGGCGTACCTCGGCGCGGCGGTCGGCGTGGACGCGGCCGCCAAGTGGCGGATCGCCGTGCCGGGCCTGCCCGACGGGTTCAACCAGGTCGACCTCGTCGCCGTCGCCGTCGTCCTCATCATCTCCGTCTGCATTTGCTACAGGTAACGCTGTTTTCCAGTGATGATCAGCTGTTCATACGTCAGTGAACATAACGAACTCTGGGTGATTTTGTTTTCATCAGATTAATTTGTTTTCTGGAAACGACAACATAACGAACGTTTTGATCATGTCTTGCGGCGCCCTCTGCAATGGTTTCTCAGCACCAAGGAGAGCTCGTCGGTGAACATGGTCCTGACGGCGGTGCACGTGTTGTTCATCCTGTTCATCATCGTGATGGGGTTCGCGCACGGCGACGCGCGCAACCTGACGCGCCCCGCGGACGCGTCCCGCCACCCGGGCGGGTTCTTCCCGCACGGCGCCGGCGGCGTGTTCCAGGGAGCGGCCGTGGTGTACCTCAGCTACATCGGCTACGACGCCGTGTCCACCATGGCCGAGGAGGTGGAGCGGCCGGTGCGCGACATCCCCGCCGGCGTGTCGGGCTCCGTCGTCGTCGTCACCGCGCTCTACTGCCTCATGGCCGTCTCCATGTCCATGCTCCTCCCCTACGACGCGGTACGTACCAAGTGCAACAGTTTCGCTGAATAGTTGGGTTCTGCAAACTTTCAAAACCTGCTTATTTCAGGGTCCCGTTTGTAGCAATCTCTGATATTCCCTTTTTAGGCATGCACCTAGAAAAGGAGAAAGATACTCTCTTTATTCTATAATTAATATCGTCGTTGACTTTTAAATTCAACTTTGATCATTCATTTTATTTAAAAAAATTATTTGAATATGTAAAATTTTAAGTTGTGATTTAAATAATTTAAATAATAAATTATATTATATTAAAATATATAAAATTTATCAAAAAAATTGAATAAAATAAATAGTCAAAGTTGAATTTAAAAGTGAACGACGACATCAATTATACAACGTAGGATAGCTTTCCTTGTGTAGATGTGCAAGAGGATAGTTCTGGGAATATATAGTCTATGCCCAAAAAGTGACTACAAGATCAGAACAGGAAGCTGGAACAGTTGCTGCCACCGGCATCCGATTCCAGTACCCGGCTTCTCTTTCGCGCCCTTTTGGGGATGTTGGTCGTGCGTTCTTGGGATTAGTCGCATCTGCTCTGCCGTCCCGTCCCTATCGCACGATGCAGCAGGAGGACATACCAACTCCGCAGGAGACGAGACGAGAACAAAGCATCTGAATTTCTTTAAACCTTTAATTCCATGAACAGATTAATTTGCAAGAGTTTAACATTGTTTTGTGATGCCGCACTCGACCAGATCGACGTCGACGCGCCGTTCTCGGGGGCGTTCAAGGGGAAGGAAGGGATGGAGTGGGTGTCCAAGGTGATCGGCGCCGGCGCGAGCCTGGGCATCCTGACGTCGCTGATGGTGGCGATGCTGGGGCAAGCGCGGTACATGTGCGTCATCGGGCGGTCCGGCGTGATGCCCGCGTGGCTGGCCAAGGTGCACCCCGCGACGGCCACCCCGGTCAACGCGTCCGCGTTCCTCGGCGCGCTCACGGCCGCGCTTGCGCTGCTCGCGGACCTGGACGTGCTCCTCGACCTCGTCTCCATCGGCACGCTCTTCGTCTTCTACATGGTGGCCAACGCCGTCGTGTACCGCCGCTACGCCGGCGACGCCGCCGCCGACGACGGGCAGCGGCGGCGACGCAACCCGGGGCCGGCGCTGGCGTTCCTCCTCGCGCTGTCCCTGACCGCGGTCTGCTTCACGCTGGTGTGGAAGACGTTCCCGCCCGGCGGGAGCGTCAAGGCCGGGCTCCTCGCGGGGTGCGGCGCGGCGGCCGTCGCCGCCGTCGCGGCGTTCCAGGCGCTCGTGCCTCAGGCGCGCGTCCCCGAGCTGTGGGGCGTGCCGGGGATGCCGTGGGTCCCCGCGGCCTCCGTTTTCCTCAACGCGTTCCTGCTCGGCTCGCTGGGCCGCCAGTCGTACGTCCGGTTCGCGTTCTTCTCCGCCGTTACCGTGCTGGTGTACGTGCTCTACAGCGTGCACGCTAGCCACGACGCCGAGGAGGGTGACGGCGGTGGCACCAAGGTGCTGGACGAAGGAGGATGCAGGGTCTAGCGCTAGAAGGGTGAGGGTGGCTTCCATGTCAAGGTTCTGTTAGGTAACAACTTGTGAATACCTTGTTCAATAAGAATGGAGAAGAATCCTGACATGGAATCCGTCGTAGGAAATGACGTGATGCGCCTCTAATTTGCCGATGAAATGTACGCTTACTTTAAAAGCAAAAAAGAAAAAGCCATTTGCAACTTTGCAAGACGAATTCACGCTGGTCATGTCAGCGTCATGGACGTCCGATGAAACCAAGCACTCTGCATTCTTCTCGTCGCTGACCTGCCTGCACGAGTGCACGGCGCCACCATAAAAAAGCACTGATGAGAGAATCTTGACCTCGTCCATGCTTAAGATCACGGTGGCATCGATCGGCCAGGTCCTTCTCACCGTCGCACGTAGCATTCAGCCAGCGGAGCCATCAGGCCTCTGCAAGATGTTCATCAGACAGAGACGTCCAATTCGCGGAGCACGCGGCACCTTTTCGGCGATCTTTCGCTCGGTGCGTGGCCGGAGCTTCTTCAGCTCGTTCTTTGCGCTAAGTAAGCAACCGAGATGGTTACCGCGTAGCACATCGATCGATCAAATCAATCAAATCAAATTAAATCTGCTGATAACCTCTCTCTTTTTTCGATAATATCGTTGTGGGGAGATTGCGGGGGGCAGTGAGATGGATGGCCTGCAACTGTGCAAGCACGGAGATCGATGGAGCAAAATAAGCTTGCTTTTGGCAATGGTTATCTCGCCGGCACGCATTAGGTTCCGAGAGGAGGCACTGATGACTGAACTGAAAGCTACTCTAAAAAATCGCTGCTGGACCGATCGTCCCGGCTAAAAATTTAAAAAATGCAGATAAGTTTGAATAAAATGGTGTAAGAAGTTAATCCTGTCATCAGGAACAAAAAGTTCTCTGAGTTTTCTGACACAAGGATCACATTTTGAGACAGTAAGTTTAATTGGGATAAGCTATGGGTGACATGGAAACCAATACTTCAGGATTCATTCAGATATGTGCTGTATCTCGCAGAAGCTAAGGAATTCTAATTTCTATCGTATGATGATGAAGCGCGTCATTCGTCAGCTTGCTATATTCTCTCCACGAAACTGATAATAAAATTGCTGAATAAAGTGGATAGAGATTAGCGACAGATGAAACGTCCTGATCCACCTTTCTTGTTCGCCGACTCCGAAACGACCCGCACGCACGCGCGGGAATCAAATCCGGCGTCCACTGAGGAGCGGGCCGGGGCGGCTGAGGAAAACCTTTCCGCCGTCCACCTCCGGCCGTCAGCTCACTGCTCACCACCACCGCCACCACCTAGCTAGGTGATCCCGTTCAGTTAGTGCAGGGTGACATTTCGTCAACCACGCACCCCGGCCGGATCCGGCCGGCGTGGTATTCCATTTGCCAACACTTTGGTATCGATCTATTCGAGCAGAAGGGTTCCATTTCCGGCGAGCGTCAGTGACGGGTAACGTTGCTTGGGTTGCAGTTCTGCGCAGCATATTCAGGAGCAAGAATAGGTGCTCGGAGCTAATTAAAGGATTGGCACAGTGACATGTAATTGGTCAGAGCTAGATCCTATACTTACATAGGCGCGGACAAATTAGGTACTCTTTTTTATTTTAAATTATTGATGGCGTTGATTTTATATATCAACTTTGATCATTTGTTTTATTTAAAAAGTTAATTCAAATATGTAAAATTATAATTCATAATTCGAACTACTTTCATAATAAAGCAAATTATAACAAAATATATAATATTCGTCAATTTTTTTTAATAAAACTGAAAGCAGATCAATTCTCGCCTTAGATTGATTGGAGCCAGACCCGGCATATAAGTAGAGATACAAACGTATACAGCAAAATCAAGAAAGGAAAAATGCATGCCGTGATTACAGCTAATAGAATCAAGAAACTAATGCATGCCGTGACTATAGCTAGCATAATCAGGAAGCTAATCCGGTCCGGAGTTTACGTGATAGACGGAGCTTGCAATGTGCCTGTAGCTCTGCTGCATGCACCTGCTGTGCCAGGGATGATTCAACTGCTAACACCCTCCCCCCCAGGCAGAGCGTCGTATCATTTACTGAGACGAATGTTCAGACTGGAACGAAACTCGTTGAAAATAGATGATGACAGCCTCTTGGTGAAGATGTCAGCACATTGTGATGACGTCGGTACATGGAGAACACGTACCGTTCCAGCGGAAACCATATCACGAACAAAGTGGAGATCAATTTCAATGTGCTTCGTACGCTGATGTTGTACGAGATTTGTTGAGAGATAAACTGCACTGATGTTGTCACAGTAGACCAAGGTGGCACGACGAACTGGGCACAAAAGTTCACTCAATAATTGATGAAGCCAGCAAGTTTCAGCAACTGCGTTTGCGACCGCTCTATATTCTGCCTCGGCACTGGAACGAGAGACAGTAGGCTGTCGCTTGGATGACCAAGAAACCAGGTTATCACCAAGAAAGACTGCATAACTGGATGTAGAGTGACGAGTCTCTGGACAGCCGGCCCAATCAGCGTCAAAATAGACAACAAGATCTGTAGATGAAGAACGATGAATCTAAAGACCATAATCTAGGGTACCTTTGATATAGCGCAACACGCGCTTGACCAGGGCAAGATGTGGCTCACGAGGGTCATGCATAAATAAACAGAGCTGCTGAACTGCATATGCAATGTCAGGACGAGTAAATGTGAGGTATTGAAGAGCCCCAGCAAGACCACGGGTAGTGAGTAGCATCAGCAACAGGAGGGCCTTCAGAAGACAATTTAGCACTGGTATCAATAGGTGTGCTGCACGGTTTGCAATTGGACATACCAGCACGATCTAGAATCTCAAGCATGTAGCGGCGTTGAGAGAGAAATAAATCTGTAGTGCTGCGAGTCACAGACATCCCCAGAAAGTGATGCAATGGCCCGAGATCCTTCATAGCAAATTCTAAAGTGAGTGCTGTAATAACCTGCTAAAGATAGGCCATTCAGGAGGCTTTAAAGATAATGTCATCCACATACAGAAGAAAATATACTGTCTCAGTACCTCGTCGATGAACAAATAGAAAAGTGTCTGACTTTGCACCCACAAATCCAAGAGAATGAATGAATGTTGCAAAACGGCTGTACCATGCACGAGGGGCTTGTTTTAGACCATATAAAGATTTATTAAGCCGGCAAACATGATCCGGTCGAGATAGGTCCACGAAACCGGACGGCTGAGCACAATAGACTGTCTCCGAAAGAACACCGTAGAGGAATGCATTCTTCACATCAAGCTGATAGATGAGCCAATCCTGTGAGACTGCAAGAGAGAGCACAATACGAATAGTGGCTGGTTTCACAACAGGGCTATAAGTCTCACCAAAATCAAGACCGGGTCACTGTGTAAAACCACGCAGGACCCACCGGGCTTTGTACCGATCAAGAGTACCATCCGGATGCATTTTGTGACGAAACACCCATTTTCCAGTAACAATGTTAATACTAGGTGGTGGGGGTACAAGATCCCATGTGCTGTTACCTTGCAGAGCAGAAAATTCCTCTATCATAGCTTGACGCCAATTAGGATCCGAAAGAGCACCCCGGTACGTCTTCGGCAACGGTGATAAGGTGTTAACATTGAGATCTAGAGGCAGCTTCGGCTGTTGAAATCCTGACTTGCCTCGAGTAACCATGGAGTGCTCATTGATGATTGGTGCTACTGGAACAACACCTTGTGGCAGGGTCGTGCTGCTTGGAGTAGGAGATGCGTGGCAGCTCTCCTCTGTGGAGGACGCGACCGGACAGTGTCCGATTTGTCCTGGCCCAACCGCAGCTGCTCGTGGAGACTCCAACTGAGTCGCCGGAATGACTGGCCTGGTTGTGTGGAGCTGTTCGGCGGCGTGTGTTGCTGGCATAGTCATGTGGGGCGATCCGGGTGTGGTGAGCGGCCCCAGTTGCACGGTGTCGAGGGCGTCGCTGCATGCGTCTACTGCTGCAGCAACATTCATGTCCGTGCTGGTCTCGCTGGCAGCGTCCTGCGGCAAGGCAGGGGCAGCAGGACCAGCACAAGAAATGGCACCAGGGTGACCTGTAAAAAAAGGAGTTGTGCCAACCGGAGATGGCACGTTATCCAGGTCTGAAAGAAATGCAAAGTCGGAAGAAGGAGGTGCCGCGCTGAGTTCAGCAAAAGGAAAAGAGGACTCGTCGAAAACAACATGTCGAAAAATGATGATACGATTAGTGGTGATGTCGAGACAGCGATAACCTTTGTGTTCAGAGGGATACCCAAGAATAACACAGAGAGTAGATCGGGGAGAGAGCTTGTTAGGAGCAATGGCCGAGAGATTAGGATAGCATTTACACCCAAACACCCGAAGATGATCATATGTAGGTTGAGTGTCGAACAGGGCAAAGAAAGGTGTGGAAAAATTCAAGGTTTTGGTTGGGTGTAAATTGAGAAGATATGTGGCGGTTTGAAGAGCTTCTACCCAATACGAAGGAGGAATGCTAGCTTGAAACATTAGAGAGCGCATGATGTTATTAGTAGTACGAATGAGGCGTTCAGCTCTACCATTTTGGGAAGAGGTATGGGGACAGGACATGCGCATGGTGACACCTTTGGTGAGAAAGAACGAACGTGACGTGGAGTTGTCAAATTCTCGCCCATTGTCGCATTGCACTGTTTTCAAAGTGGTGTCAAATTGAGTGGCGATGTAGGCAAAAAAAATGAGATAGAGTTGCAAAGGTGTCAGATTTCAAGCGAAGTGGAAATGTCCATGCAAAATGCGAGCAGTCGTCAAGAATGATGAGATAATACTTGTAATCAGAGACACTAAGAACAGAAGATGTCCATAGATCACAATGTATTAAATCAAAAATTTTAACAGCATGTGAGGAGGACAAATGAAAGGGTTGACGAACATGACGACCGAGCTGACAAGCATGACATAAAGACTCAAGTTCACTTTTATTGGAGGACACTGATGGCACAAGCTTGGATAGGGCTTCAGCACCTAAATGACCGAGGCGGCGATGCCACAAAGTACTGGTGGTAGTGGCAGCAAGCAACGCATGTGGTGGCACGTGAAAGGAGTAGAGGCGACCAGTACTGTTACACCTGACGAGAACGGTCTTGGTTGCTATATTCTTCACAGAGAGGCCAAAAGGGTCAAATTCGACAGAGCAATTATTATCAATAGTGAATTGACGAACGAAAATCAGATTAGTAATGATATCTGGTAAAACGAGGATGTTATTAAGATGAAGAGGACGCTCAGCAGGAAATGAAGTATGGCTGGTGAAGGTGTCAGGCAGCAGAGACCCGTTACCAACAATAATGTTAGAAGGTGTACAAGATGAAGGAGCAGTGGAGGAGGAGAGATTACCAGGTGAAGACGTCATATGAGAACAGCCCCTGAGTCCATGTACCGTTTGGTTGATGGTGGGGGAGTAAGTGTCATGGTGCTGAAGGCATTAGCAAGAGCCTGTTGATCCCAATACGTGGGTGGAGGAGGCGCGGTCAAGGAACCAGGCACATTCCAGCCACCAGGGAGAGACGTGCCAAGTGACGTTGTAGAAGCATCGAAGCCGGGTGGTGCAGTGCTGAAACCAGGCACAGCCCCATGTGCGCCAAAACTAGGGGCGCTGAGGGCCAGGAAAGCATGGCCCTGCTGTTGCTGCGGGAGAGGAGGTTGGGGACGGGAGCCGAGGACACCAGGTGCATAACCCGGCCACACCTGAAAGGTGCCGGTGAAGGGGTTGAAGGGAGGTGCCCCAGTGGGCGTGTTGCTGCCGCCACGCCCTCCATTGTTGCCACGGCCACGGTCACCACCGTTGCCTCGGCCACGCCCGCCACTGTTGCCCTTGCTGCCGTTGGACGGCGCTGGGACGCGAGGTGCAGAATGGCCGCTAGAAGTGGCGGCACGAGGCATGGACGATGATGAAGGCGGTGTCGACGCGGCGACCATGGCTTGACGGGGTGCCCTCGTATTCATGTTGGTCTCCTCCAGCTGCAGGTCAGCACGTACCTGTACAAAAGATGGGAACGGACGCTGCCATATGATGTGAGGGGCCATGTATTGAAAACGCTCATTCAATCCTCATAGAACAGTGAGGACGAGGGTGCGATCTAGTACTGGTTCCCCCAAATCAGCGAGAGCATCCGCCATACTCTTGAGCTTTGTGCAGTATTCTGTGATAGAGAGATCCCCTTGACTGAGGGTGCGGAACTCGGCGTCTAGGATGAGAGCTCGTGTTTCTTTATTGTCGATGAACTGCTCTTCAATGTTGAGCCACATCTGCCGAGCAGATGGTGTGCCGGAGTGCACGACCGCCATGAGCGCAGGTGATATGGTGCCAAATAACCAGGACTTCACCGTGCAATCCATACGAAGCCGATAAGAGGAGTTTGCGGTGGCAGCATCCATGTCGACGAGGACATGGTCGGAGAGCTCGTACTTGCCAAGCGTGTTGAAGAAGAGAGCCTTCCAGTTGGTGTAGTTGGTGGAGCCGAGATCAAGAATAATGGGGATCATGGCTTGGATGTTGGTGACTGCAACAGCCTGAGCGTGGAGGGCAGCTTTACACGCTGCAGATTGAACATCCAAGTAGGCTTGGTAGGCAGCGTCCCGCTCAGCCATGGTGTTCTGCTCGGTGACGGTGTGGCCAGACGGAGCGGTCCGGAGACGTGCGTCTCGTGCGGCCTGAAGACAGCTGACATCAGTTCAGGCGTCGGCAACGATCGAGGGATCGGCCGCGGCTTTCTCGAGACGCTCGACAGCGGCATTGGCGGCAGCAAGAGCAGCGAGCTCAGCTGCATCAGGAGAGGAAGGAGGAGCACAGCCTGCCATCAGGATAGGAGATGGCGTGGTGTTAGGAGGTGGAGTGACGGCCGAGGCACGTCGGAGCCGGCGAGTATGTCGACGGCGTCTGAGGTTTGCGGAAGCCAAAGAGAGGTCGCAGGAGCGAATCGTCTCGTGATACCATGAAAGCGGATCAATTCTCGCCTTAGATTGATTGGAGCCGGACCCAGCGTATAAGTAGAGATACAAACGTATACAGCAAAATCAAGAAAGGAAAAATACATTCCGTGATTACAGCTAATAGAATCAGAAAACTAATGCATGCCGTGACTATAGCTAACATAATCAGGAGGCTAATCCGGTCCGGAGTTTACGTGATAGACGGAGCTTGCATGTGCCTGTAGCTCCGCTGCATGCACGTGCTGTGCCTGGGATGATTTAACTGCTAATAAAAACAAATGTCAAAGTTAATATTTAAAGTCAATGGCGTCAATAATTTAAAAGTGGAGCGAGTATATTGCTTCGTCGTGCTGCGCTTCAGTGACAGTAGATAGATAATGGCCATCCCTTTCTGAAAAAAGCGCGGCGGCGAGGAAGAAAAGAAAGATCGTCTTCGCGGAGTCCAGAAAGATTAGCGTGAGCCGAGGTGGCGGTGAACCCTGAAAGAAAACTAACAAAGGCAATGCGGTGCGATCTTTTCGTTACATCAGGAATGGGAAAGGATCACTCTGAGACAATGAAGTGACAGGAGTAGCGATCGAGCAGAGGACGTGTAAGAAGCTCTGCTAAGGATGATGAGCAGAATAATTCTTCAGAAATGCATCAGAGGACGTGTAAGAAGCTCTGCTAAGGATGATGAGCAGAATAATTCTTCAGAAATGCATGGATCCTGGCAAAAGGTTGGGGGGGGGGGGGGTGTTGATCAGAGTGTGGGGACGGCAGGCAGGACACACTTAAATCGGTTTGGGCGGTGCTGATTTAGCAAGCTCCTGGTTGACTTGGGTTTCAGGATTGACCCCGCATGTCAATGCCTAGTCAAATGTTGGGCTGTCACCACTTGGGTAG
>BCLH01003361.1:15233-30285 GCA_001602315.1 Zoysia pacifica
AATTCTTCAGAAATGCATGGATCCTGGCAAAAGGTTGGGGGGGGGGGGGGTGTTGATCAGAGTGTGGGGACGGCAGGCAGGACACACTTAAATCGGTTTGGGCGGTGCTGATTTAGCAAGCTCCTGGTTGACTTGGGTTTCAGGATTGACCCCGCATGTCAATGCCTAGTCAAATGTTGGGCTGTCACCACTTGGGTAGTAGCATAAGTATTTTTATTATTTTGATCACTAATAATATATAATTAATAATGTTTGATCATATAAAAATATATTTTTTAATTTATTATGAAATAAGCTTTTATAAAAAGTATATTTTTATATTAAAAATTATGTAACATTATAGATATTATTAATAAAAATTAAAATAATTTGACTTTATCTAAACCTAAAAATACTTATATTTTAGAACGGATGTAGTATTATCAGTGCCTCCGTCCTGTCAAGGCGTAGTTGATGAGTGCTTGCGTCCTGCTAGGGTGCACTCCTAGCTTAGGTGGTCCAACGCCGTGTCAAAATTTCCTTGATAAAAGCAATATCTATAATACTTATATAATTGCTCTCGCTATCTCATCTCTTATGAAGCCACATCATCATTTTTATTTGCATCGTCCGATCACAATCCTTCCAATCATCTTGACCATTCATGATTTAACTTTCTGCTTGCTCCTCTTTTCACGTCGCACTCGCTTCAATGTTGACCACCATTACTGGGCAATCATGAAAGCCCATCAATCATAGGTTAATACGGTTAATCAAGGAGTTGTTACGCTAATGGTGCTAATGGCATTCACGAAAGCCCCACTAATCAGCCGTTACTACGATCAATTAAGGTGTTGTTATACTAATGGTGCTAATGGCATTAAATACTCATATCACTACTACCAGTGGTGGGGTAACGATCCATCAAACAAGATCGCTTTTCTTCTTCCTGCTGATCTTCCTTGCTTCCAGTTTGTTTTGCTATGTTTCTATTTATTGGTTCTTAATTTATTATTTCTTTGCTGAATTTGGTCTCGATCATTTAATAGGTAAAGGTAGATAAAATTTTTATTATTAACTAATGTATTAAATTACATTTTTATAATATTATCTAATCATTTATAAATTCTCGCAACAACACGCTCTATTTGATCATTTGGTTGGAAAACATTCTTCTTTAAACGGGCCGCTTGGGTAATATGCTTCGTCAACTCGAGCCGCCTGGAATTTGGACCGCCATCCAACCTCTTCGCTGGGTCCACTGTAGACATGGCCGAACGGGCAGTTATGGCCCGGCCCAAGCACGAATTGGGGCGGTCATGTCAAAATTCCTTTGAAAAACAATGGTGTTTACTACTCCTCGTTAGGCCTCGTTAGGCCTACTGAATTATTTTCACGTCTCAAAGGCCCGAAGGTCCATAGCGTGGAGCCCATGCGAATTAATTCCTCACTCGGCCGTCTTCGCAAAGCCCATGTAACAAAAATTCCCTGCTCATCCAGGCGTCCAGGCCCATTTCGAAGCCTAAAGATCCGTACCGTGAAGAGAATCTCACTCATGGATGTTTGTAAACGGGCCGCTTGGGTTTATGCTTCCTCTACTCGGACCTGGATTTGGATTGCAGTCCAACTTCTTTGATGGGCCTACTGATCTGATGCGCGCAAGGTACAAAAACGGCCCATGTTCTTTGTAAACGTCGTTCTAGAATTTGGATAGCGGTCCGACCCAACATCTTGGACAGGTAACCGGACACGAATCGGCCCAAGACGAATCGGCACGATCGCGATCCAGATTATTGTCATGACTTGTGAAGTGCTTAGCAGGAGTAATCACTTTTGATAAGAGTAAGTACTTATAGGAGTAAGTTTGACTGAATAAGAAAGTTAAATTTTAAGTTCTTCTGTTTCTGTGGCTGACACAAGTAAATAATTTAGGAATAGATTCAGAACCTAGTAGCTAGTTGCCTGATCTAGTTGCATCGATCATGGATGCTTCTTGGTATTATTGCAAGCAGTAGATGATTTAGGAACAAATTCAGAGCCTAGTAGCTAGTTTCTGTGGCTGACACAAGAAGCTAAGAAAGTTGTCCCTGATCCCAACTATTATTGCAGGCAGTAGATGATTTAGGAACAGATTCAGAACCTAGTAGCTAGTTTCTGTGGCTGACACAAGACACTAAGAAAGTTGTCCCTGATCCCAACTATTATTGCAGGCAGTAGATGATTTGTGTATGTGAGACAGCTTGTTCGTTTCAGAGTGCCCATCTCAGCCTACTTGTGGTCTTGTTGCCGATCCATTTGCCGGGAGAGAGAGATAGTAGGTTCTGCTGCTTTAACCACTTGCCACAATGCCATTATCTATATAACACTAGTCCACTTGTTTTCCTTTTCCTTAATAAAAAGATGCCACATGTATCCGGCTTATTACTAATCATTCTTTTGCTTTAACCACTTTCTCCCAGCATTGTTTCACCAACAAGTGGCATGCTTGAACACAGTAATAAGCATAGTCTACTTGTGAGCTCAATTGGCATGTTTGAACACAGTTCTTCTGTTTCTGTTGCAGGTCAGAAGGAGTGCGAATGGAGCTGGTTCTTCATCACCTGCAGCAGGATTCAGATCTTTTGTGCTTGTTCTGAAATCACTTCTTACTAGCTGTTATGAATTTAGATCTCTACTTATGTCTGCAATACTTCTTATGTCTGAATTTAGATCTCAACTTATGTCTGAAAGCACTTCTTACTAGCTGTCTGACATGTTGAGTTTAGATCTCTACTTATGTCTGAATTTAGTTCTCTACTTATGTTGAGAAAAACAAACTGTTGGAAATGCTTGTGGAACTGTTGGAAATGTTTGTGAAACTATTAGATCTCCACTTATCGCATAAGTTTGTTGTTTGCCTAGAAGTGCTGTTGTGGTTTGCCTAGAAGGGAATGTAGCGTGGTCATTATTGAGCAAACAGCATCAGAGTTAGCACTGGATTTGTTTCCGGCTGACCGAATAGGCTTTTTAGTCCAATGGTATTTAATCCATGCTTAGATTAGCAAGATTTAATCTATAGCTGGATTGAGTGACAGACTTGAAATAACTCAAACCATGCCTGTAATCACTCCATGCATGTGTTGAATACATGGGTGCCGAACAAGGCCTTGATGGGCCTACTGATCTGATGCGCGCAAGGTACCAAAACGGCTCATGTTCTTTGTAAACGTGGTTCTAAAATTTGGATAGCGGTCCGACCCAACATCTTCGACGGGCCTCCTGAAAGAAGCGCGCGGCGGCTCACATGTCGCAGCAGTAGACACTGGCCCATGGATTTCGCTTTTGCTGACATGCTTCGTTACCACGGCCCGGAGCCGTAGTTTGGATCGCGATCCAGCTTACGGTCACGATGGTGGCTATTCCGGCCCACGCCGCTATAATTGTTCTGCACGAATCGGCCCAAGAAGAATCAGTTCCGCCTAGTGGACTGACAACGAGGAGCCCAAGGCCGAAAAGCTAGCCCACCGCCATTTCCCCACGCCTCCATCCACGTCGGGGCGGCAACGCGGCCGCGCGGTTGCTCGCCGGTCGTCTGTTCTCTGTTGCATCGCCCGGTCTCCGGTCAACCGTGTTGGTCGGCTTCCTTTGTTTCTCGTCGCGCCACCACCAACGCACCATGGAAGGGCGATGCAGTTTCCTCGCAGAATGTTGGAGCGCGTCTTATCGCCGCGGATGGACTCGCGAGCCCCGTGCGTCGGTGGTGGTCGACGGAATGCCCAATCCGGAGAGGGGTAATTCGTTTTCCCGCGGGTCAGATGTAGGTGCCTTCCAGCGAGTCTCTTATTATTCCTATGTTGTTCTATTTTCTTGGTTGAGGCCTTCTTTGGATTGAAGGAAAAAATTTCTATTCCTGCGTTTTGTTTATAAAATTAAATTGATTCATGTGAAATTTTTGTACAAGTGAAAATCCTGCGTTCCAAGGAGCTCTGGAATTTTGATGATCGATCATCCATGTATTAGAGTTGGTATATTATCAAGTAGCTGTTTTATAGGCTCAAGTCAGTGATTTCTGTTAGCTGGAGGAAATTTATTTTCCGAAAAAGAAATTTTGACCATGCATATTAACACGCATGTTGATTTGCAGGATGTAGATGGCTACCTCGAGAAGTACCTACTCCTACACTGTACTGAAAAGTTGGCCCTTGCTTTCAGTTTAATCAGCTTTCCTCCTCCGCCTAATACGTCAAGCGTGATGTACAAGAACCTCATGATCTGAGGCAATCAATTTCCTCATCAAGATTGCAACCTAGATGACCGGACACCTTGTCGTTGTCAGAAATCAATAGATTTGACCATTTTAAGGATGGATCATGTTCGCGTGGGGGCTTCTGCTGCGAGAGGACTGACCGAGGAGCAGCAATCACCTTCGCAGTGGTACCCCCATCATGTAGCAAATTATTGTCACGTGAATAGTGCCACTGCTGCTCTAATGATCTATGTCAGGACTTACATTGACAGGTTCCTCAACCAAGTCAATAATGTCATGCTACTGAGTACTGACCCCATTCGGTACAATATCAGCACTATCAGTGGAACTGTGCATGGCAGACGGAAGAACAGGTGTGGGCCTTCATCGATAGAGTTCGGAACGGATCTCATTTGTGTACAGTAGTTGTGTGATAAATAGTAGCCAATATCTTCTTACGTATGTTTTTTTTTTTTTTGTAGTACTACTCAGGGGAGTTGGATCTTTTCTTGCATGCTTTTGTTGGTCTGACCACCTCAAGAGGAATGCAATGTGATTCACTGGTTACCATAAGTATATACTGCAGTAATTTACTGAACTGCACTGATGGATTCGCACGTTGGATTGCTTCTTACGATTCTTCCTTCACATTTTTATTTCTACTCCAAAATGACAAGCTCTGGTTATCTTTGTTACATTCTCCTCTGCTCTGGTGCTCTTCCTTTTTTTGTCTTTTGCAATTTCTCAAATTTCGCGTTAGTTTAAATTCTTTATATTGAACTTCGTTATCTTGCGCTGGACATCATTTTAATTGTGTGTGTTGTTTTTACATAAACATTTTTAGGTAGGATTTTTATCCACATCATTTTTAGCCTGATTTTATAACTATTACTTTCTGGGTTAAGCATTTGACGACCAAGTGCTCCTGAAGCACTAATCTTTTGGACTGTACCTTTTTTTTCTTTTCAAACTGTAGTTCTGCACCAATAATTATGTACCATTTGGCTTGGCGCCAATATTGAGTTAATAAATCTGTTTTTTTTAGTTATTATCTAGAACATGCAGTTTTGTTTTTTTCATTTTGCAAACTGTTAGTCAAGAAATAGAATTGTAGTATCCAAAATAGCTATCAGTATTTGGAGATTTGTTCGTGTAATATATGGACGATGAGTGGAGAGATAAGTACAGTCTACAGTCTGGACATTTGTCTTTGTAATTTGTATCATTAAGACATTAACAACTTGATATTGATGTATCTGTGGTTTCCACATATTAGTGCATCTGGATATATGTTAGGTCCTTAGAGAGTTCAGTCCACTGACCTGTGCATCCCGCATCTATTTCTCAAGGAAAGTACTGTATATGCACAAAAAGCTGGTCATGAACCAGCAGCAAAGTTTGAGAAAAACCTAAAACATTGATTTAGGAGTACCATTCATCAGGGTAGCTGGTACGTTTCTTGTGGACCATGCTCATGAGCCTGATGAAGGCAGTGACTTCTTGGAAAGCTAGGAAATTAAGTGGCTGATGCCTGATAGACGTATAATGGCTAGCATTTTGTTGGTCCAGTCTGAGTTGGTGGCCCCTGTGCCCTAGTTTGTGGGTCGGGGCTCTGCTACCCATTTGCCCACAGGGGACGATCGCTTCTATCTGATACGTCTGCATCATGGGTAGCTGTTAAATCTTGTGACGGTTAGTTCTAGTGCCCTCACCATTATGGCATTTTCATATGTATTCTTTCCTTGGCAGCTCCGTGTTTTGCATCAAAAGGTAAATACTCGAAGATTTCTATGTATCCTTTACATGGATGACGTGATTAGATTGTACTTTGTAGTTACACCTCTTTGATATTTTATTTTCCTCGGTATGTGTTCAGTAGGGTGAGTCTACTTTATCATTATGGCACTCACATGATCCATTTGCGCTAACGTTAAGATAAACTATATGATGTTCAAAAGTCTTAATCATGTAACCCTGGGATAAGGTTCATCTTTTGCCACTAAGAAAAGCTCCCCTGCACATGGCTTGTGCTCTAGACTTCGTAGTAAGCAGACAGGAAATCTTGTTGTTGATACGGTAGCTAACCTACTTGTTTAATCATGAATTACCACTGTGGCCACAAATCCTGTTCAGATGAATCTGAAGCCTCAGTCATTGTTCCACTAATCAATTCAAGGCTCCAGGACCTTGTTTAACAGTTTTGTCTCTGTTTCTGTATCCAGTTATAGCATTATAGCATACCTACCTCTATGACCTGGAATCTTGTAGTGTTAGACAGTCTAAGAATTGACAAACGTCACTGAATTTTGTGGTCTAGCTATTAGGCTTCTAATAGAGATCCATCATGTGTTTGTTTTTAGCTTTGATTTGTTCCACAAGTTGACAACGCAGTATATCTTTTTATAGCTAACTGCGGCTTGTCATCGATCAGTGAAAAGCTGGAAGGCAGTTTAGTTAGGTCATACTACTGCGCTAGGTATCTGCTTTGTTTTGTTGACTGGTCTAAATAATAACCTGTTGTTAGCCTCGTACAGGCTATTTCCCCACTTTCCATAGGCGACAAAAGCAGGAGACAGTTCTCTGTTTTTCTTTTGATACTTGCTGTGTGGAATCTTGATGCTTATTGGAGTTTTGTGGCCTTTTGCGTTTAAACCTGCCTGTTAGGTCATCATCTTAGACAGCCTTTTCTTTTACTATCCTGCTAGGGCAATTTGAGCCCACTTGCACACTAAAACTTTTGCTGAGCCTTTCTCCCGAGGGAACAGAAAGGTGGAGACCGCCCTTAAATAATAACGACAAGAAAATCCCAGGTGTCGGCATCGTTTATACAATTATACCCCATCATTTTTTAGTATTGGTGTTTTGCAAATTTTACTTTGTAGTTACCACTATATATCCCTTTTATGCCACTATTTGAGCGCCATTCCCTCATCTACCATCAATTCTTGCATCTCTCTTCTCTCCCCTAGTTACTGAACTTTATAAGCTCTGCCCTTTCTGTCAATTCTGTCAACCAAATGCTGGCCAAACTACCCCTGAAGTACTGTTAGATTCAATAGAAAGCACATTTAAAACAGTTAGTTTGCTCAAGTTTGTATCATGTATCAGCAACACAAAGTTGCGCAAGCTGACGAAGTCAGCTCACACATTTAGACATAACTCAGAAAGGGCAAATATTTCATTTGATTCGCTCTAATGTTTTATCTAATTTAGATGGCATGGAAGGATATAGATTACAAATATGAGACGTGTAAGGGAGGGCGTTAATTTTTTTTTCTCTTTGAATGGTACTCCTAATAGATCATGAAATTGTTTGGCACATTGGGTTTTGGCAGTCGAAATAGTGGTAGCATATAAGGGATGTTCTCCCATAATATCTCCTAGAACAACACTGCCACGCTACTTTCCATCTGAAAAAGATTGAATATATTGCTTTTGCACTCCCTGATTACCCCTTCGTATGTCAAAGCACTGATTGAACCTATCGATTGAATGAAGTGAAAGCATGCAGCAGCAATTGATTACATGAATAAACTTTGGAACTGTAGAACAGAAGAGATGGGGAGGAGGCAGCACTGGATAAATTGGCCTAACAGTTTGCTCTTTGACAGATGACACATACATACGCACATCTCTTCCTGCCACTCCCTTTCAACTTGATGCTTCCTGAAGCCTCCCACAAAGCATGACAGATCCCGCACAGTAAGCTGGGGTTCTGGAAGACGAGGGGAGAAAAGAGAAAAAAACAGCAAAAGGCAATCTGGAGATGGAAGGAAGATTGCCCGGGAAACAAGGGATCTCGTCAGTCTCCACTTCCTTCCCTTTTCGTTCCACAGGTCAATTCAGGCCCGTCACTTAGCTGAAGTAGTGCTAGGCTGATAGCAACTAGTCTCTAGCTTGTTTGGATTCAGCGAGCGTGGCCTCAGATCTCCGCATTCGGTCACGGACTGCCCCTGTGATGTTATGTTGTTGTTAACTAGAGGAGGAATATTTTTTTTTTGTATGCATGCATCTAATTCGACTGGTTTTGCAGTGCTGACCAGGTATTCGGTTCTGGAAACGTTGGGCTCTGCTGCATGTAGGAGCCGTACATTGCTGTTGGTGTCTCAGCCTCCGGCTCCGGCCCGCAGTCGAGGTTCACACCGAAAAGCCGTAGCCTTCTTGATGGCACCGAAGCTGCACTTGATTCTCCTGCAATTGTCAAGCAGCAGCTGTGTGAGAGGTATGAGACTTTACTGTGCTTTTCCGTTTCTTGTTCTCAGTCTTTTACCTGCGTGGGGCGTGTTGCTGCGATCATGGTCCACCGAGTGACGGTAGGCATAGGAGTTGGCCGGGCTGTTGGGGTACGAGCCTGACGTGCTGTAGCACATTGGGCTCCATGGCTGCTGCTCACCGGCACTCTGTGCAGCCGCCGCGACGCGCACAGCGGGCAGCGGCGGCGCCACGGCCCGTGTTGTTGCACTCTCGCCGCGGCGCCTGAAGCCGATGAATAGACGGTCGCCGATGCCGAGGCCACGCATCCTCTCGAAGTGCACAACGTCGCCGGCGTCGAGGTGTTTCTCCTTGACGTACCGGCTCCAGCCCTTGGTCAGAACGTAGCTCTGGCTGCTCGTCCAGTACGAGTACCGGAACCGCCATGGCTTGCCAGCCTCGTCCTCAAAGGACAGGATCAGTCCCTTCTCGCCGGAGTCACCGCTGAGGGGAAAGTACCTCTCGGCGTGCTGCTTGGGGATCACCAGCCTGTTGAGCTTTCCAACATCACTTGGCGTGAGCGGCTTCTCGAAGAGGTGCTCCTTCTCGTAGTGGTGGTGGTAGTGTAGGTTTGTGTACATGGCCACACCCCAGGGCCAGACCTGGGGGTGTTCCTGGGAGATATGATTCATGGCCATTCTCTGCTGGAGGAAAGAGAGTTAGTTAGAGCGAACGAGTGTGTTGGGTTCTTGTCTGCAGCAAAGGTTTGCCGGTGGAGAGAAGCGGCAGTGATGGTGTGTCGAGTAGAGAACCATGCAGGTGTCGTGGTCAGGCATTTATAGCCTACCAATGAGAGCTTCGGGACCGGGGGCCGGTGTGCTGTATTAATATATTTTTCCCTTGTACATGAGGTCTTGGTGCATTTGATCTTGGAGAGGGCAGGAATTTTTAATCTTGGCTAGACAGGAAGAATCAAAGTGAAGGGCTTCAGAGGTGCTGAGGTTAGAATATGTAGGTTGTGTGTAGCTGATGAGGAACGATCAGGTGGTGGCACTTCAAAGTTGGTGCTGGCCATTGTGGCCTAACCACAGCCATCCAGGGAGGTGGAGAGCCGTAGGCCCTACCATTTCTTTCCATGTGCTTTGGTGGTTGGAGCCTATGTGTGTGACCACTGTCATTAGCTCCACATTTTAACCTTTCATTGTGTTGCATGAGGTTTCAGTTCTATTGGCCTCTAGGACGGTGAAAGAAAGCGCTGGTTAGGAACTTTGCTCGAGTACATAGGATAGATTATTAGTTGGTGAAATGATGGACTGATAGATTGGTACTAGCAAGCAGTTCATACTTGTGGTCCGTTTGGTTTAGCTGGTAGGCAATAACTTGTTCAGGGTGTGACACAGTGACACTTGAGGTGTATGGGCTGTGTGCTCTAACTATCACGCACTATTATGTACAGTCTAGAACCAGCCAGTTTCTGATCTCAGATTCAATACAATCAAGGGTTATGTCAGGCCTGTCTCATTGAATGGGTGGCTGACCACCTAATAGGGCAGCAAGGCTTCCAAGTAACAACCTGGTTCTCGTTGGATTCTTGCACAATGAATTGAATTGGCTGCAAGATATTATTTTTCCATTCAAACCGTCGTTGTAGGACAACCTGCCTATGTTGAGAGCACTGGGTGTACCAAAGGGAGAATACTACTCTGTTGCATGTGTTAGCTGACCTTTATGTATATTGGCGCTCTCTTAACGTGCATCGAGCATTTAGGGAGCACATCATGTTGCTGGAGGATTGGGATCCAGAACTTTTGGTGATCTGTTTTATTAAATTTTTAATGACAGATCTGTATCTAATACTGTAAAATATTAAGGATAAAATCAGCAATGTCGCTTTGCTTGGTACTTTGGAGACAAGTATTCCATCACATGGTAGTGAACTGCGGTACATGGTTACATACATTGTATGCTGACTAATATCTGCTAATGTTTAAGTATTATTCAGTTTGTCAACCTTTGGGAAACCAGAGGGGCCATTAGGGCCTGATGTTCTGTTAGCAGACAAGGTCCAGAGTGCAGCCATATCAGTGGCTGAACAGATCTTGAAAGATAATTGCCACGTTATTCCTTTGATCGCTTCTTTCTAACATTTGGATCATTACTTACCAATAAATATTAAAAAATAAAGAATATATTTTTGTTTGGCTTTAATTTTCTTGTACTCCCTCCGTTCTTAAATTGATGTCACTGTTGATTTTTACAATCAACTTGGACCATTCGTCTTATTCAAAAATTTTGCTCGAATATGTAAAATTTTAAGTTGTGGTTCAAATAACTCTAATGATAAATCAATTTATATCAAAATATTTGAAATTTATCAAATTTTTTTGAATAAGACGAATGTTTAAAGTTGAATTTAAAAGTGAACGGCGATATCTATTAAAGAACGAGGGAGTAGTTCAGTGCTAGAAATGTGAAGTTGTGATTATAATCTCACGTGGCGTTAGGCTAATCTGTCCTGCTTTCTGTTCCTGGGGCTTCAAGTTCCCAAGCGCCGAAATATTCAAACATTGGAATGGGGAACATGATCAAGATTGAACCTGCAAAAAGATCTGCCTCCAGTTTCCAATAACTCAGTGGTAGATTTGTGTCCCAGTTCCTTGCTCCACTGATGTGTAAAACGTGCAGCCCTACAGTTTTCTCTTATTTGATGCAAACATCCATAAATTATTTTTTTTTGTGCATTTTTCTATGTGCATAACCTTAGAGAGCTGCAGCAAGGGAAACTGAGTCACTAGCCACCTGTACAATGCCCTGGAATAATTCCTATACTTGATAGCATTGATAAATTTGATTAAAATACATGCCTATGGCTCTATGTTTAGCATCTCTTGGAACATGGGACATGAACGATTTAGTTCAGTTTGTTCCTGGAATCTTGTCAATAAAAGCCGTAAAGGGTACTCCATAGCAGCTCTCCATGCAAATGATAGACCTTCATTTGCAGAAGTGGGATAGGCTTTTACTGTTTTATGATAGAGAAAATGGTTTTAATAACTTCGAGGTATGAAAGTTGTATATGACATAATGAATATACTGAAAATTTGGAACATAGTCAAACCCAGTGCACAAGAATCACAGATCATGCATGTGTAAAACTTGGACACTTTATTATTAACACCACTTGCATATTTGCTCGTATTACTTTGACCATGAACCAACTTTTTTTTTTTTATGAATTCGTCAAAGGAGTGCAGATTCTACTGTGTAACTAACTACTGGATCATGGGTACTCACTTGACCATTGATGTAGGGCACGCACAACTTATGAATTTTGACCAAATGCATCCTATTTAAACATGACCATGTAAGTACTAGTAGGGAACCACGCAGCAGGTCCTTTTGTTAACTCAATCATGCAGCTCACCTGCCCAAACTTTCGATAATGCAGGTTTGGGTTTTCGGTGCATGCACATGACAGGGCAGGTATCTCGTGGAATTGAATACAAGATAACTCAAGATAAGGGGACACATGCCATTGCTCCTGGTTTTGTTTACTCTTATGACCCTCGGTCCCTTTTCGTACCACCATTTTTGTTTTGCCAAGTCCATGCAGATACTGGAATAAAACCTTGAGAGCCATGTTACCCTCCTCTGTTCACCAGTGTACCACCTTGGCAGTGTGCAATTAAGTTGTACCAGTTTTGCCTCAGATATGTCGGGTTAGGTTCTGATTAAAAGTTCCTGTATCAGCAAACTGAAATTGTACAAGGTAGTGGATCTGGTGTCGAAATTGTCATCAAAGCATGTTATTACAACCGAAAGCTTGATGCTATAAAGAAGAGAGTTGCTAGTAACAGATACAGAACTATGTTAGAATGTCATCATTTGAAATATTTCTTTGTAATATCTCATCAATTTTTAAACTTTGCTAGGATGTCTTAGCTGATGATGCATGAACTTCAGATTACTTATAGATTGTCAATGGTTCCTATATGCGCCGATATTGGCGAGCATTGCGCATGAACATCATGGCAAACGCTCACATGCCACATGCACAGAAAGTCTAATCTGCTGCATCGAAACCTGTTGAGACTCTATAGTTTCTTGTACTAATTATATGAGGGAAACAGCACGCAGCTTCAGATTCCCTTGCACAATTGTCATGCTTAAGTTACCTGTCTTTTGGAAAGAGGCAAGTGCCACTATTACCATTCTGACGAAGCTCTTTTTTTTTTCTGCAGGATTCCGCCGGGTGAACTCTGATCGTTGGAGCCACGGGACCATTCGTGCAACTGATGTCATCTCCTCCATGGTCGCTGTACTGTGTGCTGCTATAGTTCTCTGCACCGAGCCGCAAGACCCCAAAGTGCTGTGCGTCTGCCATCTCTCGCACGTATCTTTGCGCGTGTCGTGGCTGGGGATGGGTAGAGCAGAGGGGCAGCAGATGATTTGGGCTTCTCGCGCACTACTGGAACCTGACGTGATGGAGAAGATGAGGAGGCGATCGATGATGGGGAGGAGGAAGGAACTGGTCTGTGCTCGGCAGGCGCCTTTTGGCCATCGCAGGGCCTGCATGGCGTCGTGCAGCTGGTACCCGCCTCTCTGCATACCTTTATTCATGTCAGCACAGCACGAAGAGGGCTCTGCCTCTGGCGACGAGTGGAGAGGAGGGAGACAAACTGGACGCAAGCAGGTGCTCCTGGTGACCGTGTGAGCAGTGTCGGGATGTATGTACGTATGCATGGCACTGCTGCTCTGCTGAAAAGCGCTGATCGACCTTGCAACGGGTAAGTTGGTTTCATCTCGCGGTGAAACTGAAACCAGCAGTGTTCCAGTAGGCCGCCGGTTAGGTCAGGTCACCACAGTTATGTGGTACTCGTACGTGTGTGTTAGTATAACTGTAGCAGACGACAGACCGGGACGGAAGGAAGGGTCGTCAGCTGATCTTCAAAAGAGGCTGGAAAGTTGTTGAGGCCACGACATCTCAGAGCTCACGCTGCAGCAGGAGCATTCGTCCAGTAGTGAGCAAGCAAGAGCCAAAGCGGTTCGTGCACCTGCTGGTGCAGCCTCATGATGCACGCGCGAGCCGCACGCCAAGATCAGCGAGGGAACAGGAGCTGGTCCTTTACTCCTCCCCTCGCCCACTCACTCGGTGGCCCTCCTCCTCCTCGCCATTGCTGGCTGGCTCCCTCCGACCTCCGTGCAGGAAGGAAGCAAGGAACCCGCCGCTGCCGCTGCGTACGTGTCACGGCATAAAGGCAGGGTCCCGATCGACGGCCCATGCGCGGGTCGTCGTCGTCCCTCCCTCTCTGCCCGTCACTCGTGGTCATCAGCCACAGCGCGGCGTCAATAAGTTGGTGCCAGTACTGTACTGAAGGTTCTGGAACAGTAGGCACAAGAACACGGACAGTTTGGGAGGCTACGGTCGATGACGAGGGCTGCATGCACAGTGGCGACGACGACTGTGCACGCGAGCCTGAACTCGCAAGGAGGAAGAAGAAGCTGTTAGTGTGAAATGTGACCACAGCTAAATCAGTTTACTAAATCGGTTTTGGTGTGAACGAGGCTGGCTAACTACTAGCCGCTATTTTTTATCAAACTTAAAAAGCTTTGATTGGAAGCTTTTAAATTACATCAAAGGGTGCTCTCTTCTAGTGCAGCAGTGGGTATAAAAGAAAGGTATACTCTCAAGTCAAAAGATGAGAGAGAGCAGTAGCTCACCTCCTAAAAGAACTTACCCATAAAACCCAATCAAGAAGCACTGCTAAGCATCAGAAAGGGTTCATCCAGCCCTAATTGGCAAGAACACTAGAAAGAAGCTCAAGAACATCAAGTTCAGGAAAGATTGCAGCTCAAGATCAAGGTATGATCTTCAGCTTCCAATCCCTGGTGGTTCAATTACTTAGGCATATTGATCCTGAAGACCTAACAATAGCATCGGAGCCACTTTGCCTAAGATTGAACCCTATGTGTTCAATTTCATCATTGCTTCTGAAATTATCAAGTTCAAGTCCAAATTCATGCCCAAGATCAAGTGCTAAGTCTCTCTAATATCTGATTGCTCTCTGTTAAGTAAAATCTTTAAGTTTACTCTAAAATCAGTGAGTAATCGAAGTTCTAGGGTTTCGGGCACGGCTTCAATTGAAGGTTTTTGATGCAATTGAAGCGAACCTTAAGGAATTTCCCCAATTCCTAAAACCTTAACCTAGCCACAGTGCCACAGTGCAAAATTCCCTAAACTAAAGCTCAAGTTCGAGCCTCAATCAATGTATAGCTGAGCTCTTGGGTTGCGGTATGGCTTCAATTGAAAGGGTCTTGAAGTAATTGAAGCGAACACTAAGTAATTTCCATAACCTTAACTCTAGCTACTGTGTGGTTCTCTAATCCTTCCCCAAAATAAAGAACCCTAGCACTAAAGAGAGAGAGGCGGCGGGCTTATCTGGCGGTGAACCGGACGCTGTCGTCATCGTGCTTGACGATGTCTCATCGGCCGGTCCTCGCCACCGCCCACCGCACCGGCCCATGCTGTGGCTAGCGTTGCCGGGCACTGTCGTCGCACACCCGTGCTTCCCGAGGCCGGTGCCGCACCGCGCCATCCGGGCGAAGGAGCCACGCGGGGCCACCGTTGCGCCATCTCACTCAAGCGCACCGGCTGGT
>BCLH01003362.1:0-25031 GCA_001602315.1 Zoysia pacifica
ATCTATGCTATTGTTCATGTGTACTAACACATACTTTATTCGTTTCTAAATTATTGTTTACCATTGATTTTTATTATTTCACTATCTATACAAAAGACTGTGACAGAATAGCGTGTGAATCTGAAAAAGTTAAGACAATGGCATAGTAATTTATGTCTGCTCTCGCTGAGTAGAAGCATGTTTTTATGTTAACCAAAGAAAGGATTTTTTTTGCTAATACTCACCGTTATATTTTAATTCGACGGTCAATATTTTTTTTAAAGTAACGTGATCTAACGAAGGTTGAGAGAACGTATCGCTATCCATATAAAGAATTGTGATAGAACAGCGTGTAAATCTGAAAAAGCTAGAGGGATGATACAACCATTCATATCTGCTCCGTCGAATAAAAGCACGCTCTTACGTTAATTGAAGAAAGATTTTTTCTTTTTTATGATAAAAATTTTTTTAGAGTGACGTGATGTAAAAAGAGTTGAGAGAAAACACAACCTTCAATATATAAAGATACGTGCCTTTGACGCACAAGCTCGTGATCGAGCACACGACTATCTATGTTCTCGATGACATTTGACCGACACATCCCAAGTCCTCATCAGACATGAGACTTCAGAGGCTCTCGCGCTCCTGGTCTTGCTAGTGCCACGCCCTTGTGCCGTACTCTCTCTGTTCAGTGTTGTCGCTGATTTTTTTATTTAATTTTAATTATTTGTTTTGTTAAAATAATTTCTCAAATATATAAATTTTTAAGTTATAATTTAATTAAATTTAATAATAAATCAAATTATATTAAAATATATAAAATTTATTAAAATTTTTAAATAAAATAAATAATTAAAATTGAATTAAAAAACTAACGACGACATTCATTAAAAAAATAAAGGAGTACACAAACACACATAGACAGAAACTCAGCCCAGCTTCGAAAAAAACCATCGTCGTAGCGGTATGGGCCGACTAGACTACGTCCTCTCGGGCCCATGAAACTCTGCGCACTGCAGCCCACTGGCGTGTTGGGGAAGTGTGTGGGCTCGTGGCACGTACTACTACTGTGACATTCACAGAGTGAAAAGAAATACTGTATCAGTTGTTCGAAGAGATATCAGTATTTTTTTTAAAAAAAAGAGAATCATCTGTATCATTAAATTAAATGCATAATTGAAGCAGAGTATCCATTGTCCCAACCACTAACTGTTCTACTCGATGTAGGTCCCGTTTGAATCCTTACAAATTTTGAAAATCTAGATCAAAAGATTTTTAATAAGTATTTAAACGAAAGGGTTTTTGAAAGATTATAAATCTTATAAAATTTTATGAATCTAAATATTATTTAATATTTTATACTGTAATGCATATTAACATAATTAAAATAATAAACTCTCGTATTCTAAAGGTTGAGATTTCAAAATTTTAAAATTTTAAAATCTAGATAAAATTTTGTAATTCAAACGGTAGAGATTTTATAATTCTATAATTCGAATTTTAAAATCTAAGAATCTATAATTTTAGAATTCAAATTCAAACGAGACCGTAATCAATCCTGCTGCAGCTGTTTGTGATATGTTTGCCGAGGCGAATTGTTATTCCGCCCCTGCCCGTGTATCACCGGAGCAGGCCCTGTCACGAACGACAGGACTCACCGGGTTCGGAAACGCGGCGAGATCAGTTGACCAGATCTGCGGCAGATGGAGGAGCGGTGGCAGCGGCTGGCCCCGTACGTGGCGCCACCACCCGCGCCACGCATCGTCGTCGTCGCACCTACCCCGGGGAATGACCTACGGAGTATACTGAACAATGCACCACCAGCACGGGTGGTCGTACGTGTTCGACCATCACATGTTTTCCTCTCGAGATGAATATGTTAACACGTGTGTTTTGTAAAACAGCAGGCAACTTTTTAACCTCATCCAGCTCTCGTACCAGCGTCACCACCAACAAACTTGTCACGATCACAATCAAAATCATTTTTGCAACAGAAGAGTAAAAGGTACTTACTAGTTCTTGTTTAGAACATTGCCACTGTAGAATTAAACATCATATTTTAAAAAATATTTAAATATATAAAATTATTAATTTTATTTCAAATAATACTAATAATAAAGTAAAATTATACTAATAAATATATTATATTATATTTTTTTAATAGAACTCAATTGATCAAACCTAATATTAAAAGCTAATAATGTCAAGGGATCGCAGCGGAGCACGTTAAAATCGCTCCTCCCTTCCTCCCTCCTCGTCCTCCCCGTACACCTCCGACTCGTCTCTACTTGTCGCCTCGCGTAGTAGACTCGTACTCGTCGACGACTCGTTCGTCCCTCTCGCGCTCCCGCCCCTCCCATCCCCGCGCCGCCGCGAGCATGGCCATGGACGACGTCGCGGGTGCTTCCTCCTCCGCCGCCGGCGCCGCTCGCGGCTCCGACGGCTGGCAGACGGTGTCCTACGGGAAGCGCACCCGCAAGCAGCCGCAGCCGCCGCGAGCGGGGGCGCCCGATCTGGCGCTTAACGGAGGGAAGGTGGGCGTCTTCGACGCCGTGGAGAAGCGCTCGCAGGAGCGCCACCGCGCGCTTCAGCAGCAGCTCGCGTCCAAGGCGGCCTACCTCGACGACGCGCGCGTCGTCGCCGTGGCCGGCGACTCCGACGATGAGGACTCGGACGAGCCCGCCGCGCCGCGCCAGGAGGGGGAGGGGAAGAAACCCAAGAAGCCCAAGGTGAAGAAGCCCAAGGTCACGGTCGCTGAGGCCGCCGTGCTGATCGACGCCGACAACCTCTCCGCGCACCTTGTTGAGATCTCGGTAACGCCTCTTATCTCTCTCTCCTCTCCCGTTTCCCCTCGCGGGTACGTTATTCTGTAGTTAGATCTCGGGGGGCCATGGATCGGATCAAGTTTTTGTCAGTTTGTTAGCGATCGGATCTGAGTAGGGTTTAGCGTTGGATCTCGTCGGACTTGCTGAAATTCCGGTGAAATGCTGGGCCCTCTTGAGTTTTGGATCAAGGCGATTCAGAATTCTACCTGTGTAGGACGACCATTTTACCAGAAAGTTGGATCTTAAAGATGGGATCTCGAGGAGCTTTGCGGTTTAGGTGTAATGATTGGATCCTCATCCTGTAAAAGCTCGCAAAGGAATTCTTTCTGCCATGTTCGTTGATTCTTCTGATGATTTGTTCTGTGTACAGGGATCGTACGAGAACCAGCAGGATATTCAGCTCATGAGGTTTGCTGACTACTTTGGCCGAGCGTTTGTAACTGTCAGCACATCACAGTTCCCGTGGGCAAAGATGTTCAAGGAATCACCAGTATCCAAGATTGTTGATGTGAGTTGTTTTTTTTTTCACAAGGGGTTTTATTTTGATGGCGTGTAGCTTGGTTGCTGTTTATGGGATGGTTATACATGGATAGTGATTAATATCTTGTGCTGGCACATGCTGATGCATAGGGTCTTTTAAGATTTTTCGCGCCAAATTGATTCAGTTTGTGCACCACCAGTCCTAATTAGGAAACAGTTAATGCACCTTTGTCGTACGCCCGTATTCTTTACAAACTGAATTTCTTGAGAATTGATAGATGGCAGAGGCGTCCTGGTTGTTACTATTTGAGCCCCAGGCTGCGCAGGAGTTTTCCCAAGCCATTTTTTTTTATTGTATATATGACTGCTATGATTATTATGGTGCTAGCCTTTAAGACATGTTTGGAATCATTGCCTGATGATGATTTTAACATGCATAAAGCATATCACCTTTTTTTTTGAGACACATAAAGCATATCACCTTGATTATGCTATTTTTGCATGTTGTTGATACATGATCAATTGTATTAGGGCATATACTCTAGTACAGCTGGATAGGATCATTGAGTTCCCTCTACATTCTGGTACATGCTTTGAATTAGGTGGTAATTGTTATCTTTCATGAATCACATCGATTGTTATTTCTTCATACAAAGATGGTATTTATGCTTACAATTAACATTTCGGTAGGCTGATTGTAGCTGCTGCTTCTGTTTTGAGATTGAACGTGATTATATTTTAACTTACAATGAAAGCATGATAATGTCTCCTGTCTCTTGGCGTTATTTGTCTGTCCATATATCTAACTAGTGTTTGTATGAGCAGATTCCGCTGTGCAATATTCCTGAGCCAGTTGTCAAGACAGCAAGTGATTGGATCAGTCAAAAATCTTCTGAAGTCCTGGGGGATTTCATTCTGTGGTGCATAGACAGCATTATGTCTGAGTTGTCAGGTCCAGCTGCAGGAACTAAGGGTTCAAAGAAGGCTGTCCCACAGTCTCCACGGGCTCAGGTAACACCCATCTCTTGTTGACATGAACAAACTTACAAGGTGCCATTGACTTGTGATGGAAAAGTACTCTAGTAAAATCAATTTTGTTTGTCTGCATTTAAGATGTGAAATGGATTGTCTACAGTTTGATACATATCATACTTTTTGTCGGAACAAAATGTGCTAAAACTGCAGTTAACATGGTTTGCTGCTGCATTCAAAAACTTGTTTTCAAACAACCATCTTTTAGTAAAAATATATAGGCAATGTAAATACCATGTTGTTTGGAAAGTATGATTTTATACTTCATTGCTGAATAGTAGATTTGTTGACTGCCATTTACACTACTAGATGTAATGGTTTCTAATCATGTACTGATACAAAGTTCAGATGACCTGCTGTATCTGCCTTTTGTTTATCTTATTATTAAGAGAAATAATTTGATGTTTACCTAAATACTTGATCATTAGATCACCATGGCTGGTTCAGTTTTTACTATGGGTGGTAATTCAGTACTTCTTGAATAAATTTAGTCGTATGTATGTTTTGAATTCCTGAACTTGAGCTATCCCCCACCCCCACTGTATACATGCGCCATCTCCCCTCCATCCTTCCCCACTTTCTGTAAGGTGCTTTTGAGAGAGATATTCTGTGTAGGAAATCACACACAAGATTGTTGACCTTTTAATTACAATAATGGATAACTCCATCTTTCTTTGTCTGTTGGTAGGTTGCAATATTTGTTGTTCTTGCCATGGTCTTAAGACGGAAGCCTGAGGCACTAGTAAACGTTATGCCAAAGATAATGGAAAACAAAAAATATCTTGGGCAGGAGAAGCTTCCCATCATTGTCTGGGTTATAGCTCAGGTATTTTTTTTTCTCACATGGTCCTAATTATGCGTGTAGTGCCCCCCCCCCCCCAAAAAAAAAAAAAGGCAGGCCGGCACACGTAGCTCCACAAGGCAACAGCTTTACCGCTGCGCCAAGGCTCCCCTTCTTGTAGTACGCCAAATACATCATTTTTTATTCCCTTTTTTTCCTAATATCACAGGCATCTCAAGGTGACCTGGTGACTGGCATGTTTTGCTGGGCCCATTACCTATTTCCCACATTATGTGCAAAATCAAGTGGGAATCCCCTGGCAAGAGATTTGGTTTTGCAGTTGCTAGAGAGGTATTACTTACTAATGTTGATCAACAACATTGTGTTGTACTGTTGTAGCTGTATTTCTTTTACACGGCGTATTCTGATTATACATTTAAATTATTAATGTTTCTAAATCACTTTCAATTTTCATGTACAGAATTTTATCTGTCCCGAAGGCTCGAGCTATTTTATTGAATGGTGCTCTTAGAAAGGGGGAGCGCTTGGTTCCCCCTAGTACATTTGACCTTTTTGTGAGAGCTGCATTTCCTGTTTCGAATGCTCGTGTCAAGGTTGGTTATTGTTTCTTCCTCCTGTTTATCTAACATTCAAACGAATCATGCTCTGACCACTTAGATGTAATTCTTTAGGCTACTGAAAGATTTGAAGCAGCCTACCCAACTATCAAGGAGTTAGCTCTTGCTGGTCCTCCTGGCTCGAAAACTGTGAAACAAGCATCACAACAGCTTTTGCCTTTGTGCATGAAGGCAATGCAAGAAAGTGAGTAAAGCAAATTGTTTCAATGGTTTATTCTGTAACACATAGTGTTGTTTGATACTATTGCACACATAGTGTTGTTTGATACTATTGCACTAACTTCCTGATGACATCATATTCAGACAATGCAGAGCTTACCAAGGAGGCTGTTGATGTATTTATTTGGTGCTTGACTCAAAATGCAGAGTCGTTCAAGCAGTGGGTGAGAAGTCTTTGCACATTTGTTCTTGTATTGTAGCCCAATGCAAGATAGCTTTTGACTGAACTGGCTTAATTTTGATTTTCAGGAAAAGCTTCATCCTGAAAATATTGAATCCAGTGTTGCTGTCTTGTGCAAAATCACGATTGATTGGAAGGAGATCTCTCCTAAGCTCAATTCTGAAGCTCTTAAGGCAACAGTGAAAAACTTGAAGGCTAAGGTAGGCCAAGTGATATTTTCCCCATTTGTATCGTTTACCTGGAATCCCATTTAGATTTGCTTCATTACTGTGCAACGTTATGCTAGTCCTGTGAATACTGAAATTCAATGAATTCTTATAATGTTCATGCACTTTAGGTCCTTATGATGTCAAATTGAGTTACGTTCCTGTCACTTCATGCATTTAGTTGCTGGCAAATCCAACACTACTATTATATTGAACTGTTGACCTATCCCTAGATACATATGTGTAAATCTGTGCATCTATTGCAATTGCAGAATGAGACAGCTCTAGAGTCAGCAGCAGATGCTGGAAAACAGGCATCCATCAAAGAAGCGGACAAGTACTGCAAGGTGATACTTGGAAGGCTTACCCGTGGTGCCACCTGCCTGAAAAGCAGCCTGGTGGTCATTGCGCTTGCGGTTGCTGCTGGCTTTCTGTTATCTCCTGACATGGACTTATCTGCCGAGTGGGAGAAGCTCCAGTCGATGGTCTCGGCGCAGCTGTCTGTCTAAACATACCGTCCCGATGTTGATCAAAATTATACAAGCCATCTAAAGAAGATGACTCAGCAGTGAAGAGAAGCGCTGAGGAGATAAAATAAGAGGGGTAGATTGTAGAACCAAAAGAGTATAGTTTCGCTGAGTTACTTTTTCCCGCATCTTCTCCCAACAGCAGCAGCACTTGGGAGGAGATGCAAGCGACTTCGCAGAGAGTTTTAATTGGTAGACTGATGGGTGAGAAGAAGGTTTGGTCAAATGGCTCAACCAGAGGATTAACACTTTCTTTTCTCGTTCTGCATCCGAAATGATGGGAAACAGTTTTGCTTTTAAATCGAGAATCTTGAGTCGTGTTCCATGTGCGATGGCTGGTCTTATGTATTTGCTTGTATGCTAAAAGCATTGATGTTAGTGTTGTTGCTTTTAATTACTTAAGTATCTGTGGTGTTGGATCGTTCGTCCGGGTAGTTTGGACTTTCCAGGTGGTGCTTATCACGGCTTCTATGGATTACTCTGATTCTATTGAAATTATCTATGCTAAGTCAGTGCCCAAATTCGAGTGAAATTCTGGAAGATGTCTTCTAAGAGCAACTACAACAGTGACTTGAAACAAATAACTAAACGCTAATTTAGGTACGGAAAAGAAAAAAATCAATTCAACAGATACCTATATGAGTTACCTAAATGTAGCTATCCTCTAAATCACCCAATCGAATACTCAGATTTGGCTACCTCTTTGGTCCGACCTATTCATCGAAAAACACTCCACACGCGCTCTTTCTCTCTCTGCGCGCGCAGATTTGCTGCGCGAGGTAATTCTCCTGTGGCGCCAGATCGAGCTCCTCCAGCGCCCATATCTGCTCCCATTCCCCAAGAGCTCCTTCCCTGCCGGCAGGTCAATCCGCTGTCGGCTGCTCGAGTAGTGAGGCTGAACGAAGAAAACTCGAGCGTGCAGGTCGATCTGCCTACTGCTGATGCTCATGCATGTAGTTAGAATTGCCTGCTGCTGCTACTGCTCGTGCGGTGTAGGTCGGCATCAACTATCGCATATGGTGCTACAACCATCTATTCTGCCGCCAGAGAATGTTACGACACCGGTTGATGACCATGAGCCAGAGCAGAGCAACACTGAAGCAGGCCCCAAATCTCGTTGTGTGATCAAGTCCAAAAAGCGTGTCATCGGGCCTGAATGGCTGTAAGCGTGCGTGTCCATGTAGCATCCGTGGTTGGTGGCGTGGTTGGTGCGCAGGTGCCTATAAGTAGTGAGCTTTTGATGAGGATGAATAACAACCAAAAAGAGAATAACATTCTAGCAAACTTCCGGGCTCTCCTCTGTCTCGCTTCCCTGCTCCTGCTATTCTCCTTCTTCTCCATCCTATCTTCTTCTTTGGTAGCCACTAGCTAACATTTGGTATCAGTTTCGTCGATCTTCGAACCGTTCTGGAGGAGCACGATCACTACACTCGTCGCCAGAAGTTGCGCGGCACCATGGAGCCCAACACCAAGATGCTGATTGAAGATATGATGCAGCAAGTGCGTGCGGAGATCAGCAAGAGGTTCGCGGAGTTCGCAGCCGCCGAGTAAGCGCGCGAGCAGGCGCGCGATGCGCTTGTCGCCACGTTGGAACAGGCGACTGCATCGGTCGACTGAACGATCTCACAGTGGAAGCCTGAAGTGGAGTCGTCCTTATCGGCAACCAAGTTGAAGATCGCGAAGTTGAACGCCTTCTTCGAGCGCTCTGCGAAGGATCCGCAGGGTTCCCAGGCGGGGGTGCTGGGTGATCCGTCACAGGATCGTTCTACTGGGAAGATCGTGGACACGCCGCATCCTCTGTTAGATAAGCCTAGCATCTATATTTAGCACTTGCATGTTTCCTTTCAGTTTCAGCACACGCACGAGCATCAGGTTGTGCCTGCCGTGTGGATAGGAAGTGGTGGCCCAGAATAGCTCGCCATGAACACTGGCATGCAGCCATGGGCGACGTTCGCGGTGCGTGGGGATGGACGTGCAAGTTCCGCGTCGTGTGCGTCGTGGCTGTTATGCTTTGTATCTTTGTTTTCACTCAATAAATAGCAAAGAAGAACACTCAGAAAAGCTACACTTTCAGGCAGCACAAATATTCTGTGTCCAGTGTTTCGCGTGCGTTCACAGGTGTTCATCGCGTTCGAGCTCACCGTTCGTTCGCTGAGTCCTCGCCGTCGGCATTCACCGCGGTCTAGGACTGACAAGTGGTATCAGAGCTAGGACGTAGGGACTCGCGGCCGCCATGTCGTCTCCATCCAAGACGTCAAAGCGCTCGCCATCTCCGAGTCGTTCTCCACCGCGCCGTTCACGCACCCACGACCCACGCCGCTCGCGGACCCGCGACGCACGCCGTCCGCGGGAAATCGTGGTCCGAGCGCATCGTCCGAGAGGGTGGCAGTTCCGGCACCTAGCCGCAGCTGACGCGCACCAACTACCATCAATGGTCGCTGCGGATGAAGTTGAGGCTGCAGGCTCGCCATCTCTGGGACGCCATCGAGTACCCCGACACCGCGGAGTACGACGTTGACCGGAGTGCCCTCGACGCCATCTGCAGCGCGGTACCAGAGGACATGGTGCCCGCGCTCGCCACCAAGGACACCGCCTACGACGCCTGGGAGGCCATCAAGACGTTCCGCATCGGCAACGACCGCGTGCGAAGATCAACCGCCCAAACCCTCCGGGCGGAGTACGAGAACATCACGCTCCGCGCTGACGAGGCCATCGAGGAGTTCGCCCTGCGTCTCACCAACATCACGCAGCGGATGGCAGCCCTCGGTGATCCGGAGCCAGACCATCGCGTGGTGGCCAAGTACCTGCGCGTCGCTCGTCCGCGGTACAAGCAACTGGTAATCTCAATTGAGACACTCCTTGACTTTTCACAGTTGTCAATCGAAGAAGTCACCGGGAGGCTCAAGGCGGCCGACGACGTCGAGCCATCGCCGCCGTAGAACGCGAGCGGCAAGCTGCTTCTTACAGAGGAGCAGTGGATCGAAAAGTACAAGAAGAAGGGGCCAGAGTTCTCCCGCGGCGGCTCCAGCTCCGGTGGTCGCGGCAGAGGCCGGGGCAGAGGACGGGGGCGCGGCTCCGGCGAGCCTCGTCCGCCGCCGAACTCTCCCTATCCGCGCTGTGGCAAGAAAGACCACTGGGCCAGCGACTGTCGCAACAAGAAGAAGGAGGAGCCGGCCCATCAGGCCCACTTGGCCCAGGAGGAGGAGGAACACACCCTGATGCTCGCCTTCGACACAGCCCAGGAGGAGGCTATTCCCCTCTCACCACCGGCTCGTCCACAAGTGCAGATCACGCCGGCGCACTCTGCTCCACCGCCGCCGCCCGCTGAACTCCACCTCATCGAGCGGAAGGTCGTCCCCAACCTTGACGGCGAGGTGGACCGGGATCCGAAGCGATGGATCCTAGACACCGGAGCGTCAAATCACATGACGGGATCACGCGCTGCCTTCTCTGATCTCGACACCGCCGTCACGGGCTCGGTGCGATTCGGGGACGGTTCCGTAGCGCGGATCGAGGGCAGCGGGACAGTTCTATTCTCCCTCAAGAATGGGGAACATCGCTCTTTCACCGGTGTCTACTACCTGCCGCAACTCACCGCCAACATCATCTCCGTCGGGCAGCTGGATGAAGGCGGATTCCAGGTGCTCGTGGAGGACGGCGTCATGCGCATCCGTGACGAGGAGCGGCGCCTGCTGGCCAAGGTTCCTCGCGGGGCCGGGCGACTGTACGTGCTCGACGTCGCGCTGGCACGCCCAGTCTACCTCGCAGCACGCACCGACGACGAAGCCTGGCGATGGCACTCGCGCTTCGGGCATCTCCACTTCGCCGCCCTCCGCAAGATGGCGAGGGAGGAGCTTGTCCGCGGTCTGCCTCAGCTCACCCAAGTGGACCAAGTGTGCGAGGCCTGTCTCGCCGGCAAGCATCGGTGCGCCGCGTTCCCTCAGCAGGCCCAGCGGCGTTCCACCGAGGCGCTCCAGCTGCTGCACGGCGACATCTGTGGGCCAATCACGCCGGCCACACCAAGCGGCAACCGCTACTTCCTTCTCCTCGTCGACGACTACTCCCGCTACATGTGGGTGTGTCTCCTTCCCACCAAGGACGCTGTTGCAGAAGCCATCAAGCGCGTCCAGGCGACGGCGGAGAGGAAGACCGGCAAGAAGCTTCTGGCGCTTCGGACGGACCGGGGTGGCGAATTCGCCGCCACCGACTTCACCGAGTACTGCGCTCACCTCGACGTCCGGCACGAACTCACGGCGCCGTACACACCTCAACAAAATGGCGTCGTCGAGCGCCGTAACCAGTCGGTCGTCGGCACCGCCTGGAGCATGCTGAAGGCGAAGGGGCTACCTGGGGTGTTCTGGGGAGAGGCGGTCACCACCGCTGTGTATCTCCTCAACCGTTCCTCTTCCAAGAGCATCCAAGGGAAGACACCATACCATGGACCGGCAGCGCCCCCAACGTGTTGCACCTCCGCACCTTCGGGTGCATCGCCCATGTCAAGATAAACACGCCGCATCTCCGCAAGCTTGATGATCGCAGTCGCAAGATGGTGTTCGTGGGCTACGAGCCTGGATCAAAGGCGTACAGAGTCTATGATCCGACGACCCGGCGTGTGCACATAAGCCGGGACGTGGTGTTCGACGAGGCAACTCAGTGGACATGGTCCGCTGAGCACGACGGCGAGACGAGGGACTTCACCATGGAGGACCAGACACAAGTGGAGGCAGACGCGGTCAGCACCACCACAAGCACCATGCCGCTCACCACTTCGTCGACAACGACACGTTCTGCTTCACCAACATCGCCCGCAACTCCACAGCCGAACGAGTACACGGCGGGAACACCAACGCAAGGTTCAGCGCCCGCGACGTCGAGACCGGCCCCGTCACACGAGGTCGAATTCGCCTCTCCACCAGGCTCCTCCCTCAGTGAGCAGGTCGACAACGACCACGACGACGACGTCCCGCTCCGGTTTCGCCGTATCGACAACGTGATCGGCTCTGCACCGATACCCGGTCTCGCCGCACGGGACTTGGAGGAGCGTCTACTACTCGCGAGCGACGTCGAGCCGACTACACTGGAAGAAGCGCTACGTCACGAGTGCTAGAGGCACGCGATGCTGGACGAGATGACATCCATCGAGGCGAGCGGTACATGGGAGCTCGTCGAGCCGCCGCCGCGCATCAAGCCAATAGGCCTCAAGTGGGTCTACAAGACTAAGAAGGACGCGGCGGGCATCGTCACCAAGCACAAGGCGCGACTTGTGGCCAAGGGCTACGTTCAACGACAAGGCATCAACTTCGACGAAGTTTTTGCCCCTGTTGCCCGCCTGGAGTCCGTGCGCTTGCTCCTAGCGCACGCCGCCTGCGAGGGATGGGCAGTCCACCACATGGATGTCAAATCCGCGTTCCTCAACGGCGTGATCCAGGAGGAGGTCTACCTCGCGCAGCCGCCTGGGTTCGTCCTGCGCGGCCATGAACAGAAGGTGCTCCGCCTTGTAAAAGCCCTGTACGGTCTACGCCAAGCCCCCCGTGCCTGGTACTCCAAGCTGAACGAGTCCCTGCTCGCACTCGGTTTCAAGAGGAGCATGTCCGAGCACGCCGTCTACCTACGAGGCTCTGGTGCGCGCCGGCTGGTGGTTGGGGTCTACGTCGATGACCTCATCATCGCCGGGGCCATCCAGACGACGTCGACACTTTCAAGCAGGAGATGCAGTCCACCTTCCAGATGAGCGATCTGGGACTCCTGCGCTACTACCTCGGCCTGGAGGTGACACAGACGGCGGAAGGCATCACTATGTGCCAGAGCGCGTACGCGGCCAAGATTCTGGAAACGGCGGGCCTCACCGGGTGCAAGCCTACCTGCACTCCCATGGAGCCACGCCTGAAGCTCGGTAAGCAAAGAACATCCCCTGCTGTTGATTCAACTCGTTACAGAAGCATTGTGGGATCCCTGCGTTACCTCGTGAACTCGAGGCCGGACTTGGCATACTCAGTGGGGTTTGTGAGCCGATTCATGGAGAATCTGACCACTGAGCACTTAGCAACTGTCAAGAGGATCCTCAGATACATCTCTGGGACCCTTGATCATGGGTGTCACTACCAGAGGAGGAAGAAGGAGCAGTCCCTACTGATTGGTTACAGCGACAGTGACTTAGCAGGGGACGTGGACACTCGGAGGAGCACCACCGGCGTACTCTTCTTCCTCGGCAACAATCTGATCACCTGGCAATCCCAGAAGCAAAAAATGGTGGCCCTCTCATCATGTGAGGCCGAGTACATGGCCGGTACCACTGCTGCGTGCCAGGGAATTTGGTTGGCGCGGCTGATTGCAGAACTCAGAGGCGAGAAGACCGACGCCGCCAACTTGAAGATAGACAACCAGTCCGCCATCACCCTCAGTCGCAACCCTGTCTTCCACGACCGCAGCAAACACATCGACGTCAGGTACCATTTTATTCGAGAGTGCGTCGAGGATGGCAGGGTGAAGATCGAGTTCATCGGGACAGAGGAGCAACTGGGGGACATCGCAACCAAGGCTTTGACGCGGGAACGTTTCTGTGAGTTGCGCTCTCGCATCGGAGTTTGAAGTGTGCAACATAGACACTAGGTTTAGGAGGAGATTTGTTAGATAAGCCTAGCATCTATATTTAGCACTTGCATGTTTCTTTTCAGTTTCAGCACACGCACGAGCACCAGGTTGTGGCTGCCGTGCGGATAGGAAGTGGTGGCCGAGAATAGCTCGCCATGAACACTGGCATGCAGCCATGGGCGATGTTCGCGGTGCGTGGGGATGGACGTGCAAGTTCCGCGTCGTGTGCGTCGTGGCTGTTATGCTTTGCATCCTTGTTTTCACTCAATAAATAGCAAAGAAGAACACCCAGAAAAGCTGCACTTTCAGGCAGCACAAATATTCTGTGTCCAGTGTTTCGCGTGCGTTCACAGGTGTTCATCGTGTTCGAGCTCACCGTTCGTTCGCTGAGTCCTCGCCGCCGGCATTCACCGGCGGTCTAGGACTGACATCCTCAAGGTACTTTACAGTCATCGTATGGGAAGTTGTATGCTCACGATCCGTTTTCTCCACCTGCGGGGCAGCACACAGTGCCTCCTTCACCATCTGCTCATGTTGATCCTTCTTCTCGTTTTATGAGTCCTTCGGGTTTTGAATCTTCGCTGGTTCCTGGCAATTTGCCGAAATTGCATTTTCCGAGTTTTGATGATGAACATCCTCGTTTGTGGATTCGCCGCAGTGAAGATTACTTTGCAATGTATCAAGAGGATCCTTCATTTTGGATTCGTGTTTCTACCATGCACTTCACGGGTGTTGCTGCTCGCTGGTTACAGTCGGTGGAAAAGCGGCTTCACTCTGCTTCACGGGAGCTTTTCTGTAAAATGATTCTTGATCGTTTTGGGCGTGACCAGCATGAGGCGTCAATCCGTCAGTTGTTTCATATCCAGCAGACAAGTTCTGTGCAGGACTATATCGCTCGTTTTATTGAGCTGGTTGATCAGTTGGCTTCTTATGAATCGGTGACTGATCCTCTGTATTACACGCTGAGGTTTATTGGTAGGCTTCGTGCTGATATTCGTGCCGTGGTTCGCATGCAACGTCCTGCCGATCTAGATGCTGCTTGTGTTCTCACACAGCTGCAGGAAGAGGCTGGTGATTCCTTGCATAAACCGGATTTTCGGCGTTCGGAAATTGTTGGTAATTCTGTTCCTGCAACATCTCGTGGCCCGCATGCTCTACCTTTGCCTCCACGTTTGGATCATCGTATTACTCAGCCTCCAGTTGTTCAGGCAGGTGATCGCCGCATTGCAGATACTCCTAAGTTGTCTTCTACAGATGACAAGCTGAAGGCGCTGCGCGCATATAGGCGGGCGAGGGGTCTCTGCGATAAGTGCGCTGAGAAATGGTTCAGAGGACATCGCTGTGCTACCTCAGTGCAGCTTCATGTCTTGCAGGAGGTATGGGATTTGTTTCCCTCGGATGATGGGTGTGAGGAGTCACCTGCTGAACCACAGGGAGCACCAGATCCTACTTGCATGATGATATCTCTCGCAGCGGTTGTTGGTATGGACTCTTCTAAAACCCTGCGTTTCAGTGGTGCTATTCAGGGCCATGTTATTTCAGTACTTGTTGACTCAGGTAGCTCACATTCATTTTTGAATGCATCCTTGGCTCGAGAATTGCATGGTATTACTCCTGTACATGTTCCATTTGTTGTGAGAGTGGCCAATGGTGGGTTGCTGACTTGTGAGCAAGAATTGGTCGATGCTAAGTGGTCTATGCAGGAATATGAGTTTTGCTTTTCTCTGAAGCTGTTGCCACTGTCATGTTATGATCTGATATTGGGTATTGATTGGCTTTCAATACACAGTCCTATGACTGTTCATTGGGGTCTTAAGTGGCTTGATATTCCCTATGTAATGGCCGTATCGCGTTACAGGGAAATTTACCTGAAGTGCCGGTGTGTTCTGTTATTCAGGTTTTTGCAGTGGAACAGTTCTCTAGCGATGTGCAGCAGCTTCTGCTGCAGTTTCACCCTGATGTGCAGCATCTGTTACACCTGTTTATGGATGTTTTCCTGGAACCTCATTGCCTGCCTCCATCTCATGCTTGTGATCATCATATTCCTCTGGTGCCTGGAGCTCAACCTGTTTCTATCAGGTCATATAGATATCCTCAGCTGAAGACAGAGATTGAAACTCAAGCGTCTGACATGCTGAATGCAGGTATTATTCAGCCAAGTCATAGCACTTTCTCTTGTCTAGTTATTTTGGTTAAGAAGAAAGATGGTTCCTATAGGTTCTGTGTGGACTATAGACACTTGAATGCTATAACATAGAAAACTAAATACCCAGTCCCTATTATTGATGAATTTTTTGATGAACTTGCTAATGCTACTTGGTTCTCTAGCCTGGATTTGAGATCTGGTACCATCAAATTAGAATGGCTGCAGGTGAGGAGTACAAAACTGCATTTCAAACTCATCATAGGCATTTTGAATTTCTGGTAATGGCATTTGGATTGAGTGGAGCACCTGGTACCTTTCAAGGTGCCATGAATGTTGCTCTAGCACCACTACTCAGGAAATGTGTGTTAGTCTTTTTTTGATGACATACTTGTTTACAGTCCTACTTGGGAACTTCATATGCAGCATTTGGAGCAAGTCTTGCAATTGTTAAGATCTGATAGTTGGAAGGTTAAGCTATCTAAGTGCTCTTTTGGCAAGCAACAGATTGCATACCTGGGTCATGTCATTAGTAGCAGTGGAGTTGCTACTGACCCAGCAAAAATAGAAGCTATTCAATCTTGGCCTACTCCTTCTAGTGTCAAAGAACTTCGCAGTTTTTTGGGCTTAGCCGGCTATTATCGCAAGTTTGTCAAGCATTTTGGTATGATTAGTAGGCCACTCACTGACCTTAAGAAACATACCATTTTTGTTTGGACTGCTTTACACGATGATGCTTTTCTTGCTCTTAAGAAAGCTTTGTGCACATCACCTGTCTTAGCCCTACCAGATTTTACTAAGTCCTTTGGTACAGAGACAGATGCTTGTGACTATGGTATTGGTGCTGTTTTATTACAGAAAGGTCATCCATTAGCTTATGTTAGTAAGGCTTTGGGACCTAAGCTGAGGGGTTTATCCACATATGAAAAAGAGTATATGGCTATTGTCGGGATCACGTACCCCGGGTACCCAACAGATCGCATTCTAACGGGCGAAAGTCGGGAGTCGGGCGGCACGGGTTCCGACCTCTCAGCGACGACCTACGGCGGCTATGTCTTGGCCGTGTAGGGGCGCGAAGACCCCGGCCCCCGAAGATCGACCCCGGGAGCGACTCTCAGGAGGTAGGTACCGCGTTATGGTACATTTACTCTGGTGACCAGCTGCCATCCGTCTCGACGAGACAAGACGAGATCCACCACGACGACACTCCAGCAGAAAGCTGCAACGGCTGCCAGACACGACGGGACAGCACTGTAGCTGGCGCGATGGCGCCGGACGAGCATCATTGTACTCGCCGCCGCGCACGACGCGACGGGTCATGACCACGCCTGGACGGAATGAAATGATGGCGACAACGACGGAAGGGCCCACCTGTCGACGAAACGGCAGGATCGCGTAGGGCCCATTGCCTGTAACCCCAGGGCCCTCTCCTATATAAAGGGAGACCCTGGGAACGATAGAAAAAACGGTCGAACACCACCACAAGCAACAGCCACAAACATACGGAAGACAAACTCAAGCTCCATCAGAACCCGAGGATCTTTGCACCTTTTCGAGCAAGCACCCCCATTCACCCACGTTCTGGGTCCTCCCGCGAAGAGAGGAGCCCGTTTTATAACACAATTCTTGAGATAATCCGTTCCCTGGACGTAGGGTATTACACCGTTCGGGTGGTCTGAACCAGATAAAAATCCCCTTGAGTCTACCTCAGATTAGGCCATATCGAATCCGAAAGCATACCATCCCCCCACGATCATATATTTACTGTGTCGGTGGTCCGAACGCTGACAGTTAGCGCGCCAGAAAGGGGAGCCATCTCTCTTTTAGTGTGCTCTCGTTTCGGCTTTTTGATAGCCCCATACTTCGTTGTATAGGACATTTCGATCTCCCACCTCCGTTTTGGGGACTTCACGGTCGCTGTCTCTCCAGACGGTCGGTCGTGGCAAACCTCCGCTTTCGCCTCTGGTCAGGCTTTCCATTTCGGGAGCCTAGACTTCGTCGCGGGCGAAGGCGGCGAGCTCTGCCTCTGGGCTCCGTGTGGAAAGCACCCTCGCTGGTGGCCCCGAAGCCACCTTATTTTGGGGCACGACCCGTCGAGGGAGTGCTTCACTCTCCACGCCTCAAAGGGCGCGGAACCGGTGACTCCCGGCAACACGCCGCCAGGTGCCAACCTGTCCCTGCACCCCACAGTGGACGCCGCCGGCCAAGCTTGGCCGCCCCCGGGATGCACCGACAGCCCCGAGCCTAGGGGCAAGGCTCCAGCCGGGCCTAGCGACACGGCACGAGCCCGGAGACGGTCCACCTACCAGTAGCTCGCAGCTGGGGGGCCGCCGACCTTCGACACCCCGCTCGAGAACCTCGCGGCAGCAGCGTGCATCCTCAACGAGACCGCTGTCCCTGAGGATCCAGCGCTGAGAGAAGTGTACGACCGCGTACGCTTCTACCTCGGCAACGCGCTTCAACGACCAGAGGCGTCTCTCCGACCCCAGCAGTCGGAGACGAAAAGCAACTGCCAGTCCCAGGATCGGCGGAGCTCGACGCGCGACAGCCCAGTCGAGGAACGGCACCCTCGACACCATGCGGGGTTAGTCCTCCCCCGCCTCGGCCCTAACCTCGACGTCCGCGGCACCATCGACGCCAGGCGCCAGGCGAGGAGCGAGCTCCGCGACGAATCCCGCCGAAGACGCTCCCATGACCGCTATTACCAACGCGGCTCCCTCGACTCCAGAAGCCCGAGCCCTGAGAGAGTCGGACCCAGAGCGTTCGGATCGCTCATCCGGCACGCGAAATTCTCACAGAGATTTCGCACCCCGACCACCATCGGCCGCTACAACGGGGAAACAAACCCCGTCCACTGGCTAGAGGATTACCGCCTCGCCTGCAGGACCGGAGGGGCGGACGACCTGTTCGCCATCTTAGTACTTGCCGCTCTTCCTCACCGACTCAACCCGAGGATGGCTCGAACACCTCCCCGAGGGCTGCGTCCAAGACTAGAGCGACCTGCGCCGAATCTTCGTCGGCAACTTTCAAGGGACTTACACGCGTCCAGGTAACTCCTGGGACCTCAAGAATTGCAAGCAGAGGCCCGGCTAGTCGCTCAGGGAATACATCCAGCGCTTTTCATAAAAGCGCAACGAGCTCCCCAGCGTCAGCGACGCCGACGTGATCAACGCCTTCACCTGCGGCACGGCATCCAAGGCGCTCGTCCACAAGTTGGGCCGGAGGAATCCTCGGACCGCCCGAGACCTCCTCGACATCGTCACAACCTTCGCCACCGGAGAAGAGGCCGTGCAGGCCAACTTCGACCGAGGTCGGGCGAAGGACGAAAGGTCGGGAAACGACCGTCGGGGAGATCGACCCTCCGACCGGTCCACGAACCGCCGCAACGAGCAGGGTGGCAGCAGCTCGAGCCGCAAGGGCAAAGGTCGGCGCTACGATGACGACCTCGTGGCCGCCGCAGACCACCCGGCCCGACCCCCGACCAAGAAACCGGCTAACCACGACGGCCACTTTGACAAGATGCTCGACCGACCCTGCCCCAACCATTCTATGACGGTCAAGCACACCCTCCGGAATTGCCACCTGGCAAAAAGGTTCTTCAGGAGCGAGCCTCAGGCCGGCTTTTCGGCAGCCAAGACCAACCCTCAGGCCAAGGGCGCCGAGGAAGACGAGGGAACGGCTTTCCCCGAGCCGGAGGACTGCCTCATGATCTTTGGCGGCCCCGCGGCCGCCAGAAGAGGACATGGCGCGAGGTCAACGCTATCAACCCCGCGGTCCCTCATACCTCAAGTGGTCCGAGGCCCCGATCACGTTCGATCGGGCCGACCACCCGGACCACGTCCCACAGCCCGGGCGTCTCTCGTTGGTGCTCGATCTCATCGTCGGCTCCGTGCGCCTGTTAAAGGTGTTCATGGACGGAGGGAGCGCCCTCAACATCCTCTATGCCGACGCCTTCCGGGCAATGAGGCTGACGGAGGCTGACCTCCGTCCGACCCACGCTCCGTTTCACGGAGTCGTCCCCGAGGGCTACACGACGCCCCTCGGCCAGATCACGCTCCCAGTCACATTCGGTGACCGGAGCAATTTTCGGACCGAGTCGCTCACCTTCGAGGTGGTGGACTTCGTCGGCGCCTACCACGTCATCCTGGGTCGGCCATGCTACGCGAAGTTCATGGCCGTCCCCAACTACGTCTACCTGAAGCTGAAGATGCCCGGGCCGAAGGGCGTCATCACGGTCTCCTCGCGCTTCCAACATGCCCTGGCTTGTGAGCAGGAGAGCTTCGAGCTAGCCGCCGCCAAATCGGGCTCGGCCCAGCTGGACGCAATCCGTGAAACTGAAGGGCCGGGCCCAGCACCCCACTCCAAACCCAAGTCGTCGACATCCTTCAAACCCGCCGACGACTCCAGAGAGGTCGCTCTCGACCCCGCCGACCCCTCCAAGGAGGCCAGGGTCGGGACAGCGCTCTTCGACGAATAGGAAAGCGCGCTCGTCGACTTTCTCATCCGGAATCGGGACGTCTTCGCCTGGGCACCGTCGGACATGCCCGGCATCCCGAGAGAAGTCGCCGAGCACTCCCTCGGCATCATCGCGGGCTCTCAGCCAGTCAAGCAGCGACTCCGACGCTTTTACGAGAAGCGACGAGCCATCGGGGGAGAATTGACGAAGCTCTTGGAGGCCAAGTTCATTCAAGAGGTCTACCACTCCGAGTGGTTGACCAACCCTGTAATGGTGAGGAAAAAAACCGGGCAATGGAGGATGTGAGTCGACTACACAAGCCTCAACAAGGCTTGCCCAAAGGACTCCTTCCCTCTCTTGCGCATCGATCAGGTGGTGGACTCGACCGCCGGGTGCGAAACCTTGAGCTTCCTTGATGCCTACCTTGGGTATCACCAGATCTCTATGCGCGAGTCCGACCGGCCGGCCACGTCCTTTATCACGCCCTTCGGGTCCTTCTGCTACATCACCATGCCATTCGGGCTCAAAAACGCGGGGGCCACGTACTAGCGTTGCATGCAGAAGTGCTTCTATGACCAGCTAGGTCGGAATTTGGAGGTCTACGTCGACGACATCGCGATCAAGACCCGTCAGACCTTCGACCTCATCCGAGGCCTAGAGGAGACATTCGCCAACCTCCGGCGCTACCGGATCAAACTGAATCCCGAAAAATACATTTTCGGGGTCCCCTCAGGCAAGCTGCTCGGCTTCGTCATCTTCGAGCGGGGAATCAAAGCAAACCCTGAGAAGATCTTCGCGATCCTCAGACTCGGGCCAATCGGCAACGTAAAAGGCGTCTAGAAGCTGACCGGATGCTTGGCGGCCCTTAGCCGTTTCATCTCGAGACTCGGCGAGAAAGCGATGCCTTTCTATCGGCTGCTACGAAAAGCGGAGCGATTCACCTGGACCACCGAGGCCCAGGAAGCTTTCGACCGGCTCAAGACCCTGCTTTCATCGCCGCTGGTGCTCACGTCCCCGACCTAAGGAGATGAGCACCGTCCTCGTCGTCGAGCGAAACGAGGAGGGTCGGGCTCTGACTGTTCAGCGGCCTGTCTACTTCGTCAGCGAGGTATTGGCCGACGCCAAGACTCGTTACACCCAGGTGGAGAAGCTGATCTACACCGTCCTCGTCACGAGCCGCAAGCTGCGACACTACTTCACGAGCCATCCTGTCCACGTCGTCACCAGCTTCCCCCTCGGGGAAATCGTGGGTGGCAGGGACGCAGCCGGACGTCTCGCTACGTGGGCTATAGAACTCTTGGGGCTCGACATCACTTTTGTCCCTCGGCAGGCCATCAAGTCTCAAGTCCTGGCCGACTTCATCGCCGAATGGACCGAAGCTCAAGAGCCGTCAGCCTCCGACAGCATCGAGTGCTGGACCATGTACTTCGACGGGTCTTGCATGCTCAAAGGCGCGGGGGCTGGGGTCGTTCTGATCTCCCCAAAGGGAGACAGATTCCGATACGTGCTGCAGCTGCAGTTTCGAGCCTCCAACAACGCAGCCGAATATGAGGCGCTCCTCCACGGCCTACGAATGGCCACCACCTTCAGCGTGCAGTACCTCTACGTCAAAGGCGACTCTGAGCTGGTCGTCAGCCAAGTCATGAAGGCTGCCAGCTGCCGAGACTCGAAGATGCAAGCCTACTGCCAAGAAGTTCACAAATTCGAGGACAAGTTTGATGGGCTCGAACTTGTTGTCCCGTTCTACGTCGAGACAACGAAGCTGCGGATGCCCTCGTCAAGATGGGCTCGGAACGACAGACGGTCCCCGACGGCGTCTTCCTCGAAGTGCTCACCCAAGCCTTCCGTCAGAATCGCGGAGGAACCACCCGTCGAAGGTCCGGGCGACGAGCCGACCCTTGGACCAAGGGCCGAGATCATGACAGTCGCCCTCGATTGGTCACGCAACATCTTCGCTTACCTGCAAGACGGCACTCTCCCGGCCAACCCCGACGGAGCCCGAAAGGTCATGCGGCAAGCCAAAGCATACGTCATCTTGAACGACGAGCTCTACAAGCGAAGTCTGAGTGGTATATTACAGCGTTGCATCCCTCAGGAGCAGGGCATGCACCTGCTCGATGATATCCACTCAGGCATTTGTGGTCATCATGCCGGGCCCAGAACCCTCGTCGGCAAGGCCTTTCGACAAGGCTTCTACTGACCGACGGCCGTGACCGACGCCCAAAAGCTCGTCCGAGCTTGTCAGGGCTGCCAGTTCTTTGCCCGACAGACGCACCTGCCGGCACAAGAGCTCTAGACGATCCCGATCGCCTGGCCCTTCGCCGTCTGGGGGCTCGACATCCTCGGACCATTCAAGAGAGCACCCGGCGGTTTCACCCATCTCTTCGTCGCCGTCGACAAGTTCACCAAGTGGATTGAAGCCGAGCCGGTGCCCAACATCACCTCAACCCGAGCGGTCGGGTTTATCCGCAACATCATATGTCGGTTCGGAGTCCCGAACTCCATAATCACCGACAACGGCGCGCAATTCACCGGTCGGCAATTCCGGAAATTCTGCGACGAATATCACATTCGCCTGGACTTCGCCTCCGTGGCGCACCCCAGGACGAATGGGCAGGTCGAACGGGCCAATGGGATGATACTCCAAGGCCTCAAGCCTCGAATTTACGACTCCGTCAGAAGGGCAGCGGGACGATGGGTAAACGAACTCCCGTCAGTCCTCTGGGGTCTGCGAACGACCCCCAACAGAACCACCGGGTTCACGCCATTCTTCATGACATTCGGGGCGGAAGCGATGCTACCGACCGACCTCGACTACGACTCTCCGCGAGTCCGAGCCTACGATGAGGAGAGATCGCAGGCCGCGTTGCAGGACAGCCTCGACCAGCTACAAGAGGCGCGCGAGCTCGCTCTCCTGCGCTCCGCCAAGTACCAGCAAAGCCTACGGCGATTGCATGCTCGACGTGTCAAAGGTTGGGCGCTCAACGTCGGAGACATTGTGTTGAGAAGGGTGCAAACGAAGGCTGACCAGCACAAGTTGTCGCCCCCTTGGGAAGGACCCTTTGTAATCAAGCACGTTCTACGGCTCGGCGCCTACAAGTTGACAACCGAGGACGGTCGAGAACTTGCGAACGCATGGAATATCGAGAACCTCCGACGGTTCTACACCTAATAAAAATAGCTAAGTTTTTATGATCCTGCTCTCCTTTTTTGTTCTAGGGTGCGAGCCCTGGCCGACCCGGCCACCCCCCGCACTCGGGGGCTACTAACCAGCACCCTAGCCAGTGTCGAAACAACCGACCTCGTTTTTTCGTTCGTTAATTATCGGCTTTTAACGCCAGGGCGCCGCTCCCCGTTAACTGTCTGTTCGTCCTTTTTTGTTTCCTCGGGGTCGGATCCTCAACCCGCGCCAAACTCGCGGGTGACCCTCAAACGACACTTCGCGCATTTTTCGTTCGAAGCCTTCCCATGACTAAGCTATCTACGAATCGGGAACTGATGACGCTCTATGGCTGTATCGGGTCCGGCGTCCGACCCTACGAGCTATATTCGGCCCATTCGTTTGATTGACGCCAGGGGGCGCGAAAAATAGACGCAGCATGCGAAGGAGGGTCGAAAATCCACGTTCAAACTCCCTCTTCTCGAACAATATTGTTTGAATGATATTCTTTATTAACACAATGACACTTTACATATTTGACCTATACATAGGGAAACGGCCCGAACCGCTCAGGCAGGAAGTCCTCCGTCTTGAAGTCGACAACGGCCTTCGCCCCCGGCTCCAGCGCCTCTGCCGCGATCGCATCCAGCTGCTCGTCCGAGTAGCCCGACGCGAAGCCCTCGACGACCCTGCCGAGGTCCGCGTCTGGGTAATGGGAGCGGACCAGGGCTAAGGCTGTCGAGGACCCGTCCTCCAGCGCCCTCATCACGACATTGGAGACGATCTCCGGGAGTTGCCACAGAGCGTGCGCGACGACCGCCGTCGGGACGGAGTCCGGCGCTCCGGAGTATAACCTCCCAATAAGGTTCAGACCCGCCGACCTCAGGGTCTGAACCTCGCCCGCCAATCCTGCACTTCGAAACGTTAGAAGGCCGGTGGTGACCAGAGCAATCAGAAAGGGACACAACCCTTACCATCCCGCTCCTTAACGGCGGCCTCCGCGGCCTGCCCTGCCCGATCGAGGCTCTTCCGCAAGCGTTCATTCCGGATTTGGGCCGTCGAGAGCTCCTCGTGGACCTTGGCGGCCTCTTCGCGCGTCTGGCCAAGGTCCGCCACTGCCTGCTCGACCTCGGACTGGAGCACCACACGCTCCGACATCAGGAGATCGACCTGCTCGAAGGCACGGTCGCGCTCATCCTTCGTCATGCGCAGCGTGAACTCCAGGGTCGAGCGGGCCCCCTCGGCATGTTGGTGGAGAAGCCCGAGCCGCCGCATCTCGGTCTCGTGCTCCGCCGCTTGGCGACGAAGACCTATAAAAGGATGAGTCAGAGTCCGACCCAAAGGTCGAAGAAAACCGCAACACCTTACCGGTGACCGTGAGGTTGGCCTGCTCAAGGGCCGCCGCGGTCCGAGTTGCCCGTGCCTCGGACGCCACCGCCTCGGCACGCGCCTTGTTCGCCTCCTCAAGGGCGACGCGAGTCGACTCTCGCGCAGCAAGGAGCTGCGACTTCAAGTCAGCCGCAGCCTCCCCCGACTCGGCCCGCGCTTTCGCTAGCTCCTCCTTGAGGCCGTCGACCTCGGCTTGGGCAACGAACCCGTGCGGCGGCCGACCAAGAACCGCGTACAAGTTGTCCTGCAAAAAGTTATCAGCCCAAGAATCGAAAAAATAGAAGCGAAAGAACCGGACTCGAGCCTACCCGGCACTCGACGAGGTAGTCTTCATCGTAGATGGCGCCGACCTCCTCAGCGACTCTCAACAGCTGACGGAGGCCGGCAACCAGCCACATGTTGAGGGCTCGGGCGCCTCCCACCC
>BCLH01003363.1:4392-31198 GCA_001602315.1 Zoysia pacifica
GTTATTATTAGCTCTAATGTTGTAGCAAAACTCTTTTTCATAACCTCAATGGTGAATTTTTTTCAATGAACATTACATGACTTCTAAGAGCTTCTTTGTTTGAGTTGAAGTTTTTAGTTTTTAGAAAAGTTGGTTAGTGGTTAATTAAAAAGCTGGTTGATAAAATTTAAATGTTAGTTTTTATAATGTATATTTAGCTTTTCTGCACACCAAAAGTTAGAAAATCAGTTCTCAGTCAGCTTTTCAGCTTTCAATTTATTTCTGCAAAAACTAACTTTTCAGCGTTTTAAAAGCGAGTTTTTCGAAACTTTATTTGTTTCAGCTTTTCAGCGGAAAAAATTAGCTGAGAAGTTTTTCCTGTCAAAATATTAAGATAACATGTGCAGTCATTTATTAGCTCTTCTGTAATATAAATCCTTTTAAATTTATATCATTCGATGAAGAAAAAAAACGGAAATGAAAAAAATTGGAGCATAGCGTTTTCGGACAGCTGTGCACAGTTTCCTTTTTCTCCAGAGTCCAGACTAGGCTCCCTGCTCCTCTTCCCGTCCGTCTCTCCCCGCTTTCGCCTTCCCCCAGTCCCAGAACTAGAACCGCCGCGCTCGCTCGCCTGTCCCCTCCGCCTCGATCCGAATGGATGCGGGGAGCGGCAGCGGCCGCGGGAGGCTGCGGAAGACCGAGTCGGCGGAGATGCGGTGGGTCGCCTCGGGTGGCCCCTTCGAGGAGGACGAGATCGAGAGCTCCGACGACGACGACAACCCCAGGGCCGCCTCGGGCTCCCACGACGGCGGCGGCGGCTCGGGCAACGAAGACTACGAGGAGGAGGATATGCTTCGCCAGCGCCTCTTGCGCACTGGCCCGCGCGCCGATTCCTTGGACGTGGAGGCGCTCGACGTCCCCGGCGTGTACCGTCACCAGGTCCGCGCTCCTCCCCGCCCCGGCCTTCTTACTCGAACCGTATTTCGGTTTTCGTCGCGCGCGAGGTGTTTTCTGTATTGTCTAAGCGAGGCGGCGCGCGCGATCGATGTCTTGTGTGATTTATTTAGGTTGATCGTGTTCAATTGCTCATTTCCTACGGCTGGTGCGATCAACACTTGTTTCGGTTAGACTATGAACATTGAAGGATAGGTGCATGAGCTCTTTGGCATGGCTTCCTATGGGTGTTGTTTGTATGTTAACTAATGCTTCCTGTTAGCTGTTAGTAAGTTTCTAGGCTCTCTAGTCTCAATGAATGAACTCTTGATGCTTGAGGTATTGCTAAGGTTAGCACCACTCTTAGTTTCCAGCGTGACTGTTACATGTGGCTGATGTGCTTCTTAGATGCAAGGATTTGATTCAGGCTTTTTGTAAACTGCAACCGCTGTCCCAGAATCTCCATTGGTCCAATACTGGTAGGAACAGATCGAACCATCATCCTTCATACCATTTTTTATGTTTTTGCTTTGTGTGTGCACATTGTGAACCATCTGATTTTGATGGACATACATATGATTCCTGCTATATGCTTTTTCATGTTGTTACTTGAACAAGCACCAGGAAGTGCAGTCAAAACAGTCTTGTTCTGTTCCATATCTTTGGTTTCATGAGTACCTGATTGGATACATGTTTGGTACTTGTGAAGCACATTTCATTATACTATTTTGAATTATTTTGTTTGATTTTCAGTTAGTGGTTCCCTTGTATATATCATCCATGTTTATAAGAACAGTGTTAACATGCTAGAATCAGAATGAAGATTATCACAAGTTCCACACAAAATATTTTTTTGTTCATTGCCCACAGCTTGATATGCCATTTTCTGTGTATCCTTATTAAAATTGATGTCCTTGTCAAATCAATTAAGTAGCAAATTTGAGTTGAATTTTCCTTTCCAGCTGATATGTTTGCTATACAGACATCATGCATGCATACTTGCATTGCACCCCTGCAAATTCCAATTCAGTTTTTCATGGAAAAGTATCTTTACGCTCTGATACCCAAGAGATGTTTTCCTTGCAGGAATTTTCCTTAGGCAGGAGTATTGTGCTGACTCTTCAGACGCTAGGTGTTGTCTTTGGGGATGTTGGTACCAGCCCGCTGTATACATTTGATGTAATGTTCAACAAATACTCTATTACATCGAAGGACGATGTGCTTGGAGCACTCTCGCTTGTAATATACACTCTCATCCTGATACCATTTCTGAAGTATACCCTGATTGTTTTGCGGGGAAATGATGATGGTGAAGGTATTTCTCTCTATTTACTAGTGCACTAGAAGTAAAATAGAAAACCATATTCTTCTTTAGGCTTTGTATCTAATGTATATTTATCTGATTATTTGGTAGGTGGGATGTTTGCTTTATACTCACTGATATGCAGAAATGCAAAGGCAAGTTTGCTTCCAAATCAGCTACCTTCTGATACCCGTATATCAAGTTTCCATTTGAAGGTGCCTTCAGTAGAACTTGAGAGGTCTTTGAAAATCAAGGAGCGTCTTGAGACATCATCTATGCTAAAGAAGCTGCTTTTGATGCTTGTGCTATTTGGTACTTCTATGGTAATAGCAGATGGTGTTGTCACCCCGGCAATGTCAGGTTTATTTGCTTTCTAATGCATTCTTCAATGTATTTAGCCCTTCATTTTGTCTGGTGATCTGTTTGCCCACTTTCGTAGGTATGCAATGCTACACCAGTGTACATTTTCTCGTAGAAATAACTCCATTATGTTTTCCATGTTAAAATCTGCAGTTATGTCAGCTGTTAATGGCTTGAAGGTTGGGATTTCTAGTGTTAATGAAGGTGGGCCCAAATTGTTAGTTTCTTATTCTTGAAAGTATTAAGGTGAAGAAAGAACTAGTTTGTATCTATAGTCATGCTCGGTGGTCTTGATTTGCTATTTGTTTCTGTAGGTGAAGTGGTCATGATAACTGTTGCATTCCTTATTGTTCTGTTCAGTCTGCAACGGTTTGGAACAAGCAAAGTGGGGCTTGTTGTTGGGCCTGCCTTGTTCATATGGTTCTGCTGCCTGGCTGGGATAGGAGTTTACAACATCAGGACCTATGGTTCAGAAGTATTACATGCTTTCAATCCTGTATATATCTACTATTATTTTGAAAGAAATCCCACTCAAGCTTGGATGTCCCTAGGAGGTTGTCTTCTATGTGCAACTGGTATGTGCTTTTGGACCATAATGTTTGGTACAGCTTGTACTGTACTCTTGAATGCAAAATAAAAGCAGAATTTTATACTCCCTCCGTCCTCAAAAGAGTGATGTTTTAAGGTTGGGGGCATGGAGATGAAGGAGAAAATAATAGAGAGTGCACTAGAATCGAGTCGAGAAATGTAAAGGAGAGAGATAGAGAGTATTGTATTGGGAAACAAGAATGACACTCTTTTGTGGGCACTTTAAATCCTGGAATGACATTCTTTTGAGGACGGAGGGAGTATTTCATAAATCTCCTTAGGTTCTATTATTCTCGAATGGACTGTATACATTCAATAGATAGGCCTTCTTCGGCAAGGTATAGCAAAAGTACGGCAAAAGGTTAGCATATTGCACTGCTACCACTGCTGGAATCATGAAAGGAATGATTGACCCGCGTCCCTGTATATCATCGAAAATGTTCCAGAGTACAAATTAACAGCTAATATCATTGATTCAGTTGGCATCTGACATAAAAAAAATCTCTCTTTAGAATTTTCTGAGTGCTAATAGAAGAATGAGCATATTAAAGTGGATTATTTATATAATGAAATGGCATAATGATATTTTCAGGATCTGAGGCAATGTTTGCTGATTTATGCTACTTCTCCGTTAAATCTGTTCAGGTATTTCCTCCCTATTGTTTATGGTTCAATGTTGCTCGTTCAATCAAAATACTTCATGGTAACTTACTACTGTTCATATGTTGCAGCTTACCTTCGTGTTTCTTGTTCTTCCTTGTCTTCTACTGGGGTACCTTGGGCAAGCTGCATTTCTTATGGAAAACTTAGCTGAATATCAGCAAGTCTTCTTTCTGTCTATCCCAAGTAAGGAAAACTGGTTTTTTCTAATTCCTTTTTGTATTTAAAAACTCGACCTGCAGGGGGTAAGACCACCCCCATGGCATTGCATTAAGAAGAAGAGACCACACGCAGGTCGAGTAAACCCCCCGAACCCCTACCTCGCCCTTACACAATTCCTTTGTATATTTCACTGCAATGAAACAAAAATTTGTTATCATAATGTAATCAAACTTCATTTTAAATTTCTGGTCCTTGATAGATTTTCAACCCATGATGCAGGTCAGGCGTTTTGGCCAGTGGTTTTCATAGCTCTTTTGGCAGCGTTGATTGCTAGTCGTGCAATGACAACTGCAATATTCTCAACCATAAAGCAGGCAACAGCTCTTGGCTGCTTTCCACGCCTGAAAATTATTCACACCTCTAGAAAGTTCATGGGTCAAATATACATACCTGTTGTGAACTGGTTTTTGCTGGTTTCTTGTTTGGCATTTGTTACGGTATTTGGGAGCATAAACGAGATTGGCAATGCATATGGTACGTTGATATGATCCATAAATAAGATTGGCAATGAATTCACGGTGCAGTCTATATTATATACTTTAGCTCTATTTCCTGGATGTCCTTAGCGTACTCCACCCTAAATTCCTTTCTCTGCAGTTCAGTTTCTCTGCCTGTGTAAGCGACACCTCGTGTTCCAGTGTTATCTACTTATCAAGAAAGCCAAAACTCTGACTATTCCTATATCATGTTATAGAGTTGATGTCATTATTATGTGCAAGAAACAATTAGAGTTTAGAATTTGAGTTGATTCAAATAAATTCATAGAAACTTAGCCTTCTAAGGATAACATTGATAAAAACTCCTCTCCTTTTTTTTCTTCTTTTCTTTTCTCAAAGTCTTCTTTGTTTAATTATGAATCCATCTAATTTTTAGATGCTTTGGATGAGATCTGCTGAACATGGGCCCTCTGTTTAAAACCTACACCCACTGATTATTCTTTTTTTGAAAGGGGAGCTCCACTGATTATTAATATACAATGCCTTCTGCATTCAAGCATAGCATTGCCTCTTAATCTGTGAGTTTTAAAACATGATAAATCTGATCCTAGAAGGGGAGCCCTGGAGTAGCGGTAAAGATGTTGCCTTGTGACCATGAGGTCAAGGATTCAAACACTGGAAACAGCATCTTGCAGAAATGCTAGGAAAGGCTGTGTACAGAAGACCCGAAGGGGTTGGACCCTGCCCCGGACCCTGCGCAAGTGGGAGCTACGTGCACCGGGCAGCCCTTCTGATGAATATGATGCTAAATTACCTCTTAAATTGCCTCACTTCTCTAGTCTAATCACTTTATCTTGATTACAGGAATTGCTGAACTCGGGGTCATGATGATGACTACTATCCTGGTGACCATTATAATGCTTCTTATATGGCAGATCAATATCATTGTAGTTCTATGCTTTCTTGCCCTCTTCTTAGGGTTGGAGTTATTTTTCTTTTCCTCAGTCTTGGGAAGTGTGGCAGATGGAAGTTGGGTTCTTTTGGTGTTTGCAGCTGTACTGTATTTGATAATGTACATATGGAACTATGGAACCAAGTTGAAGTATGAAACTGAGGTGAAGGAAAAACTTCCAATGGATTTGTTAATGCAATTAGGCTGCAATCTTGGTACTGTTAGAGCTCCTGGTATTGGATTGCTTTACAGTGAACTGGTCAGGGGAGTCCCTGCAATCTTTGGTCATTTCCTCAGCACATTACCAGCAATTCATTCAATGATCATTTTTGTCTGCATCAAATGGGTTCCAGTTCCTGTTGTTCCTCAGTCTGAGAGATTCCTGTTTCGTCGTGTCTGCCCAAAGAACTACCATATGTTTCGCTCTATTGCTAGGTATGGAGTTTATTTTTCTTTTTTTTTTAAAAATAAATTAAAATGTGTTGCCTCCCAGATTCTCTTGATGCCTTGGCGTGCTCCATTGAAACTTAGGCATCTCAATAAATCTTATGGTTAATACTAAAACCATTATGTGCTTGTGTTTCCTGTAATGCCTACTTGCATTTAGATTCTACTCCATAGGAACTTTGTTGGTAGCTCAAGGGACTTCTGCAAGGTTTGTTATTCTGATGGCAGGGTCACAAGACATCCTCTGTTGGGAGTGTGCTAATTTACTACCCTTTTAAAGTTGTGAAATGGTGGAGTTAAGTCTACGTAGCGAATCAAAATTTAGTTCTTATTGCTGATGCTATGTGATTCATGGCTGTTAATTGAAACTTTTTAATTCGAGTTTTTTCAGCTGATCTTTGCTTTGTTATCTTGCTGTTAGAGTTCCAAAGGGTTTCAAAAACCGCTACCGTGCCGGTTTTTGAAACCGTAAAAAACCGGTCGGTTAACCGTTAAAACCGAGCGGTTTACCGTTTTTGCTACAGTGTTAGTTACGGTTTTCGAGCGAAAACCGGTCGGTTTACTAAACCCGCACCGCAGCGGTAAGGCCGAAAACCGTGGGTTTCGCGCGGTTTACCGCGGTTTTTGAAACCCTGGTTCCAATACTCAAATACATGTTTTGTTCATGTTTTATTTCTTTTTTTTAATCTTTTTTTTGGGTCTTCAGGTGTCCCCAAGATGTCTTTCATAAATCAATTCAGGTTCTTCTGTTAAGTTCTGCTTGTAAGTTTATTAGTAGAAAGCCCTGCTTATGCACTTACTATTTTGCTATTTTCGAAACTTGCAGTGTTTGTTGCTCTTGTGACACTAGTAAAAGGACCCACTGAATGCCTTAGTTATTTTCTTGTACATCTTGTGCCTTAATCACTATCATTTCTCTTAACATTCTACCTATCAGGTTCCATTTAGGAACTTGAATTGTTATCCAGCTGTATGGTCACTTGTTAGTACTGCTTAGTTACTGTATATGGAGTATTCTCTTGATCATTCATGGTCCCAGGTATGGCTACAAAGATGTGCGCAAGGAGAACCCCCAAGCATTTGAACAACTCTTGATTGAAAGCCTTGAAAAGTTCATACGCCGAGAAGCTCAGGAACGTTCCCTAGAGAGTGATCATAATGAGGACGCAGACTCTGAAGAGGAGATTGCCTCTGGGTCATCATCTAGGGTCCTGGTTGGTCCTAATGGTTGCATCTACTCCCTTGGCGTTCCACTTGTTGCAGAGTCTGGTAGTATTAACAACTCAGCACTGGGATCAAGCATGTCATTTGGATCTCTTGATGAGGCAACAGATGGGAGACGAAGTCTAGATAACGAGCTCTCTTTTATCCACAAGGCCAAGGATTCAGGTGTGGTGTACCTGCTAGGGCACGGCGACATCAGGGCTCGAAAGGAGTCATTCTTTGTCAAGAAGCTAGTGATCAACTACTTCTACGCCTTCTTAAGGAAGAACTGCAGGAGGGGCATAGCGACACTGAGTATACCCCACACAAGGCTGATGCAGGTGTCCAAGCAATACATGGTGTAGAGTTTTCTGCAGCCGGTTTTTCTCCTCAGTGGTAGGGATACTAACTTGCGATGGTAGATACTGAGGTGCGAGATGTGTTTATAAAGCTTCTTATTTTGATAGATGGAGTATTCAACACTAACAAACAAATCTGCTGTTTACCGGAAGTCAATTAAAGCATTCCCCATTTTGCTGAGATATGATCCGACATGAAAACCCCTCTTGTGGCCTTGTCTTTGTTCAGATATGTATTTAGTACTACTGTTTTGTGGACAAGGACAACCCTTCTTCTGTTAACATATCATTTTGCTTTGATCTGCCTGGTGGTTTTTGCTTGTCTGCATGTGCTGATATGACTGAGCAGACACTGATATCAATTGCACCAGTTGCACCAATCAGTGTCAAAGATCAGCGTCATCACGGACGCATTCCTGCTGCAGATCCAATCTATTCAATCCCGATTAGTACGCGTGCTAATCGAACATTTATCTACATCTGCGGCGGGCCCGGATGGTGCCTGACGTTGAAGAGCGCCGCGGGTGGAGAGCAAGACCGCGGCGGCCACGATCGCGCACCTAACGAGTTGTTCAGGTCTCGTGTGTCGATACTTCGGTGCGGTGCGATGCTGCGGATCGCAACCGGTGATGCGGACGGGATCGGATCAGGCGATCGAATCTCCGGGAAACGCGAGGACCGCCTGAGCTGAGCTCGACCGGCTCTAGTGGAAGAGTGACTGGCCTGCCGGCGTCGAGGCCCTCCTCCTCCTGGGGACTGATGTGTCGGCTACTCACGCCTGCGATTTTCTTATTGCTTTCCGATCCATCTATTGATTCTAATCCAACGAAGGGGACAGGTGTTTCCTCTTGTTCACGCTCTGTTTCCCTTTCTTTGGGGGCAAAGTGGACACCACCCTGGAATGATGACGGATTATTAAAAACAATCACGGCGGCTATAATTCGGGAGACTAATCGTGTTCGTCTTTGATGAGTGGATGCTGATCGATCGAGCTCGAGTAGCAAGACGTTCCTTTGGCCCCGGTTTTGCTCAACGGCAGGTGTGTACTGTGCGCGTGGGACACGTGCGACGAGGCTGTGCGTGGTCCACTGTTGAATGGAGGGAAAACTACTCCTATGCGGGGTGCATGGCCCCCATGGAATCAGTACGTTTGTTCACATTAACTGAATGATTAACCTTCGATCAAAAGAGATTACCCCACCTGTTACAGTGCACCCCTTTTGGCAAATCACTGAACGAATCAAAATAGAATAGGAGCAGTGCTAGTACTTGTCAAGATGGCATCGTCACACCGGCTACGCATACTCAAAAGCGTCATATTCTACCGGAGGGTGAAAATTTCTATACCGGTAAAAAAAAAACTCCGAGGACGTGACTTGCTCGATCCACTGTGTTCGGTCTGGGTAAAGAAAATCTCGCTACGGTGGCTAGAGCGACGGAAATTCTCCAGCACGGCGCCAATGACAGTTCCCAGTTTTACCGTTTGGCCTGGTCCTGGTAGGACTTACTGTAGTTGGGTAGGTAGCTGCCACGGAGCCAATGGAGGGAGAGGGAGATCAGGGAGACAGCCGCTGCCCGCACGCCGGAAGACAGACAGGGCCGCACGCCCCCGTACAACAAAGGCGTCGTTCGTACTACTGTTGGAGCAGAGATCAAGCTCAGACACTCGGCAACGGGGATACAACACCCAGGTAACAAAATATTGTTGTTTATCTTCTCTATTTTTTAACACCCACAGAGAATAGAGTATTACAGCAGTTTTATAGACCATGACGACATACTGGAGCACGTCCTCCATTTGCCCGGCCAACTTGCGTCGACCCGCATGACTTAGTGCACGCCGTGCCCGAAGGACTCGCTCGTGCGCGCGAGGTGCTCAACCAACGCGCAAGTCACGCTACAGCTCTTAACTGAACTCCAGCGCACTTCGACTACCTCGCGCAGCACCTCAGCAACGAGCTGATGTGCCCGTGCAGCACACCTGCAACCAGACTCAACCTTGACACTCTGCGACACAACCTGAACGCATCCGCAGCTCGACCCCATGCTGCACCTAGTCTGCATACGCACATGCTCACTGCGACGTGCCGACGGCGAGCTCGACTGATTGAACAACTAACGCACACGACACTCTGACCCATGTCAAGATTATTGCTAACATTCACCCTCCTAAGCTACATGGCGAAACCTTGTAACTCACAGCAATGTAGGCTCATAGTCGACGTCGGCGAGCAAGGCTTTCTCCTTCCTTAGATGCGGGCAGAACTTGATGACATGATCGCGCTCATTGCAATTGAAGCAGCAACCTCGGTGGCGATCTGCCGCACGCTTGCTGTCATTTGAAATTATACTTTGAATGTCGTCATCCTCATTGCTGCAACGGCCGCCGCCTTTGTTGCTGCTGCTGCTGCTACTCTTGACGTTGCCGTTGTGTGCCCGATGCTTGCCGACGCGCTGACGTCGACGTTCTTCCCACTGCTTCTCGGTGAGCAGCAACCTGCAACCGCCTCGCCAATGTCGCAGCGCTCCTCCGCCACACGCAACCTACCAGCGAGTTCCTCCAGCGACATGATCTTCAAGTCAGCGAACATCTCGATGGAGCATGCAATTTGGTTGAACCTCGATGGCACAACTCGCAACATCTTCTTCACCACACGTTCCTCCTCCATCTTCTCCCCCAACTCACGCAGCTCTACAGCAAGCGAGCCAATCCACATGGCGAAGTCGTCCATCTCCTCGCCGTCATTGAATGCTGCATTCTCGAACTGCTTGAGGAGGCGCTGCGCCTTGAACTCTTGCACTCGTGTATCCTCTATACGCATCGACTTGACTGCAGCCCAAGCCTCCTTAGCGGTCTTCTTTGCAGCAAGCCCGGACTTCATCTCCTGCGGCACTCCACGGAGGATGATGGCGAGCCTTCATCGGTCCTTGCCGCGCTCGGCGTTCCTGCCTCCACAGCATCCCAAAGCTTCATGCTCTCCAAGTTTACCTGCATCTCGAGCGCCCACTCGTGGTAGTTCGACTTCGTCAGCATCGAAAGCATTATGGTGCCCAAGTTGAAGACGATACACTTGACGGTGGCCGGACGCGGCACGTCGCCGGGTGAGTCGGAGCTCGGGCCGTCGGTGTAGGACTTCGGTGGAGTTTTCATCTCTCTTCTCTCACACTCACCTCGCTCTGATACCATTTGTTGGACCCAGAGATCAAGCTCAGAGACTCAACAATGGCGACACAACACCCAGACGATAAAATGTTGTTGCTTATCTTCTCCATTTCTTAACACCCATGGAGAATGGAGTACTACAGCGGTTTTATAGGTCACGATGACACACTGGAGCACACGACAGACACTGGAGCACATCCTCCATTTGCCTGGCCAACTCGTGTCGACTCGCACGACTCAGCGTATGCCGTGCCCGAAAGACTCACTCGTGCGCACGACGTGCTCAACCAACGCGCAGGTCACGCTACAGTTTCTAACTGAACTGCAGCGCACTCCGACTATCTCGCGCAGCACCTCTGCAACGAGCTGACGTGCCCGTGCAGCATACCTGCAACCAGGCTCAACCTTGACGCTCTGCGACGCGATCTGAATGCATCTGCAGCTCGACTCCACGCTGCAGCTAGTCTGCATGCGCACATGCTCACCGCGACGTGTCGACGACCAACTTGACTGATTGAACAACTAACCTATGTCAAGATTATTGCTAACAACTACTACTCGTCGTCTCAGACGACGGGCCGTGCAGTGCAGTGCAGTGCGGCAGGCCGAGGCCGGCACCGGAGGAAGCTGCACGCCTCTGCGGTGGCCATTTCCCGAGCCGTCCGTCCGTCTCCAACTCCCATCATTCGCGGCAAGAAATAAAAAAACGCAAAGCTCATCGCCAGTGACAGCGAATTAGTACTAGATCCATTCACCGCCATAACAGCAAAAATATCCCAGAGTATCCGATTCCCTGCACCAGCGCACCACAGGTCCACAGCCACCACACCCCCTCTCCTATGCCGTGCAAGAATCTTCCGCACAACGGCCACTGAGTTGTGTGCCTCCGCCCTGCCGAGCTACTTGTACTAGTATAGCCCAGACAGCGCGCCTGTTACCTGCCGGAGTAGTTGCATGCGACGCTGCTGCCCCCCAAAAAAGATCCGCTCCCTGTTCACGTTTCACTGTACACGAACGATCACCAGCGCGTCGAGTCGTTTCCCCGCCAGCACCATCCGATATTCAGAGACCGGACCCCCCCCCCCCCCCCCCCCCCCCCCCCCCCAAAGCAAAATCCCTCTGCCGTGCGCCGCAAGGGTCTGCAGTTACCGCTGGGAGTAATGTGGCGTGAGGGTGAACGTAGACGACGCACGGAAAATTCGATACTGTTCATACAAAACACTGTTCATCCAAAAAATACTGTCCCTCGGAATCACTGTAGCAATCCATGGTGATTTTAGATTAAACGGTTCAAACTATATCTTAAATTCCGTGGCTACAGTGCTATGCAGTTTGAACGCAACAGGAGAGGATGTGGTTTCGTCGCCGCGAGCTGCACCAAGATCGATCTCAACGATCACCACTTTAGCCACTGTTTCGAACACAAGAATTTTTATATTTTTTAATTCTTTTTTTTAAAATTAAATCGATTTTTATAAAATTCATCGGAAATTTCTAAAATTCCTGCGTTTCAAACACGGCCGTGCTACTTTACTGTGTTTCCTGTGGCCGTCGTTGTTGCGTCCCCAGTGTATAGGCGCGCTAATTGTACTGTAGTTTGGCGTCCCTGAGTCCTGACCAAATGATATCTTTGTCATTCAGTGCGTACCGCGTACTGTACTATAGTAGTACTCCGTACAGTGCTATTGCTGTACAGTAGTCGCGCAGTTTGATCGTTCGGTCGACGTGTCAATAATATTCAAACAGTCCTCCGCAGGTGGTTGATTCAACAATCGAGGACATTTGTTCAGAATAAAGAGTACTGCTCTCTTCGTACTTAAATATAAACATTTTTATCTGATCAAAGTTAAATTCTATCAAATTTGATTAATAATATCTATAAATTTAAATAATTTTTAATATAAAATATTATATATTATGAAAGTATATTTCATAAAAAAATTTAATAATATGATTTATATATGATAAAATATTATTAATTTTATATTATTTAATGATCAAAATTAAATAAGTTTGATTTTGCCTAAATACAGAAATGTTTATATTTAGGCTACTGCAACGGGTATGGGTGTGACCTGAAAGGCTGGTAAGTGTGCTCCGGAAAGCTTCATTAGGACCATCGTCAAAAGTTGAGGCGCCTTGTCCCAGTGGAAATAGCTATTCGTCGTTTTAAAATGTTCAAGTGATTCTAAACGCCATAATTTGACAAGACAGTCTCATAAAATGCTATTCTTTAAATGGAAAAGGTGCAGTTCTTAACTAGTACAACAAAGAAAACAAATTAAATAGCGTAAGAAGTTTATTGCAATGAATTGTTATGTTATACTATATATGCGCATTAGTGACATCGTTTACTTTTACTTCCAATTTTCATTACCATAGCAGATAATTGTTGCGTTTATGGTATTATGTCAATTACAAAGAAAACATTGTTGTTTTTAAAGTTTGTACCATTGAGATATTTTTTTCGAAACAAAGATCGTAATGGTTAAATATTTATGCAAATTCATCTAATGCTCATTCACTTATATTAAAGCCATACATAATGCCCTTTGTTTGTCGAAGGACAACGACAGGTGCATGTGAATTAGTCATAGACTCCAGTGACTCCGAAATACTTGAACTTAGGGCACATCACCAGCCACCACTAGGTACTACAAATATGTTCTTCATATTTCATTCAGATGTGAAAAAGAAAGGAAAAGTTGGGACACTAGACCGGCAGTTACCTGAACTTGGTCTCATCTTGCATACTCCCCTTTATTGGCACACATGCGTAATCCACGGAGTCGAAATTTCAGGATCTCTAATCCTCCATAAACTTGTGGCCATTTTACACTCTAAGATGTACACTACTACGCTTCAATGAATATAGTTTCATGATCCTCTGTAAATGTATGGAAATTAACAATTAATAGATACATTCTACTATTACTAGAAATGAAGCCTACTGCATTTCCCATGTCATTCTGTTCTTTTCAGATTAATTGTTAAAGGTGGCATATACATCTTAGAACACAAAATATTGAGAGAAAACACTGAGATCTTTAGTTCCAATTTATTTCGACACACACACGACCTATACAGATTTCGTCTACGACTGCAATAGTAAGTGCTCTGAAAAGTTTAAGATATGGAGATAGTAGTAATTTGCAAGGTCCCTGAATGCCGTAGCAGAATGATTAAGGCCTCCTTTAGATTGAGGGATCCTGTTTTCTGTGTTTTTTTTTTTTGTAAAATTAAACTAATTCTTATAAAATTTCTGTGAGATTCCTGTAGAATTTCTGCATTTCAAAGGAGCCCTAAATGTTTCTACTGTTTTACTTTCGTTCTTTGCCGTTTTAGAACCTGTAACAATTTCGGAGATGACTCCTGCATAAAATGCATGCATGCACGCACCTAGTATTTGTTACGGAGTATGCTGTATGTTAGTGTTATGTAGGTTGGTATATATATAGCTGCAATTTGTCAGATATGCTCCAAAAATCGAATAAAAAGGCACGCGTGTACCGCATCCTGATTTACGCATCAAATTTGTCGCCTGAGAAAAATGTAAGAAATGCAAGCTAGCTAGCTACTGCAAACTAAAATAACTGGTATAATCAAAACAATGTTCAAGCATTATGGATTAAATGTTGTTCAGACATGATTGTAGTTATCTTCAAAATATTAGTAAATTTTAAGCAAGTATTAATAATACGTATCACTTATCCCATGATTAAGGAGCAGTACTTTCTCGCTTTACGGACACAAAGATCTATGATAAATTAGGTAAAGAGAGCTAAGGGACATGAACAAACGTGATTTTATTCTTTGGATGTCTAAGCAAGGGAGGTTCTGACACAAAGATCTATAGAGATCTTATCATAGCAGTGTGTGCCCTGCATTTCTAGGTAACTAGTAGTAATACTCTACATAAACTTCTACTAGTACAAAGCAAGGGGAATGTTGCAAATTAATATTTCTGTGTGATCCAACCTTTATTTAGGCCCCGTTTGAATCACCGAGATTGTGCGAAGATTGGATTAAAAAAAATGCTATGAACATCCAAACGGTCAGGATTCTAGAAGATTGTAACAAAAATCTTTGAGTTCTACAGAGTAGAATCTAGAATAATCCGAAAGAACTCAGGCTTATGGGATTTTTTTTATCCTCATGGATTCAAACAGAACCTTAGAGAGGAAGCCAGAAGCAAGTTAGCCAAAAGAAATTTTAAAACTAAATTGCTTTAGTTTGAAATGCTGAAAATAACCATCCATGAAACTTTTGTAAGGTATGGAGCTAAACTTTTGTAAGGTATAGAACGTTGTGTGCGGAAACGCGGAGACGGAAATGTTATTTCGTTTTATAAAAAAAATCCATGAAATTGACTAATATCAATCTCCTGAAATCAATGAAGCAGGAAACCAGCTATTCTAGATTCAAAGTAGGGAGGAGAAAAAACAGTTTATCAGTTCCGTCTTAGTTTTCATGTAGTTCTTATTTCTGAAAAAGTAGAAATATGCATGGCAGCATCGCAATGCCATTTGCGCCTTTTTTTCTACCTTGCAAATTCGTTCTTATCGGTAACGAAACATTGAAAGTACAAGGAGAAAGTATAAATGCTGCATAAAAAGAAAAAAAATATTTTTTCCTGTGATGACTGATGATTACTACTACCACTTAGCAGTATGAAAGATATATGGCTAGGAACTAGCATAAAAAATGCAGCTCGGTGTTACTACGTGACACGCAGGTAAGAACAAGCGCAGCAGCCACAACATTTTGTCTCTGTACAGCGCAACAACTACGCCCGGCACAAAAGATTCTGTGCTAGTACTAGATCACACAAAACCACTGGGAATCCTAAGATCTTGTGAGAAAAAAAGAAAGAAGGAGCACGGAATTCAAAGACCAGATCATGCACTCACTCGCGCGTGAAAATGCGAGAACCGGTAGGACTACTACTAAAGCTGCCGCGCATATCGCACAAAGGCGAGACAGCCATAGTCCATGCACTAAAAGTGATGGGGTAACTAGAGGGAGAGTGAGCACCAGGCCAGCACGCAGTGGTGTAAGTGTAGTGGTACCACCACTGCTCAGCTAGCTCAGAGAAGTGTATCTATGATGCACCATCATGGGAACTTGCAGATGTATTAAATTTCTCATAACTCATAAAGTCATCATGATTCATACAAGAGCAAAGTTTGAACAAACGGCCCCAAATTAAGAAAGAAAAAATTCACTCTAGGAAAGAAGTTAGTAGGAAATAAGTCGATAGATATATGAACCCTTGAACAACTCTTGCTAATGCATGAGAGAATCAAAAACAGCTCTCGAATCCAGCTCCGGAGAGAGGTAGAAGAAAGCACAAAAGGAGTATTAGCTTGCACATCAAGAGTTCTTCCCAACAGATCCATGGTAGAGAGAGACTTGAGCGTAACCAATTAAACACACTGATTGAAAATGCCGAGATGAGAGAGAGAGGCTAGCTCATGCATGGCTTATTAGCTTGCACCACCATGGTAGCTGCAGCTCTCATGGGCTACCTCTATAGCTATTGTGTATTGTATCCCAATACCTTATGCCCTATGTACAAAACACCCAAGGAAGAAGAAGCTTGCCAAGAAGTAGCAAATCATCAGGTATGTAGAGTGGCAATACTGCACTTACACTTCTTGGCTTCCTTGCTTCCGGCCTTGGTCTCGTAATCTCCACCTCCTCCTCCTCCGTTTCTCCAAAAACTATGTGTAATGCTCATCGTCTTGATCATGGATCAACGGCATAAAAAAATTCTCTTGAAATGTTGAATCATCGTTGGATTTCTCTAATTTTCTGCCCTGTGAGGTGAGACGATTGCTCTTCATCCAGTGCTCTCTCTCTCTCTCTCTCTCATCACAGCTTTCCCCCGCAAATTACATGTTATTTTAGTCAAGGAAAAAATAACCAGAAATAAAGGTGAAAAATAAAGTTAACAGCCCATCAGGATCGACAGCCAAGCGCGGCTAGAAGAGCGTGGCAATGGAAGATCCGCAGTTGGCGAGGTCCGGCCACGAGGCCGCCGAGCCGCCAATGCCATCGTTGGCCCAGTACATGAACGAGGAGGGCGCGGCCGTCGCTGTGGAGGCGGTGGAACTAACCGCGGGGTTGTTCATGGTCGACGCGGCCGCGGCCATGAGCCCGTCCGACGCGACGATGTTGGACGTCGACGACGGCGTCGAAAGCTCCCAGCTGTTCTGCTCCCAGGCGGCCGCCGCCTTCGCCTGCTGAGGCTCCCCGGCGCCGGCGGCCTCCGCCTTGACGTGCAGCTCCTCCAGCCCCGGCACGATGGATCTGGACAGTAGAGGTGCGTAGAAGGTGTCCATGATCCCGCCGGCGCCCGCCCCGGCGTCCTGCAGCCACGGCTTGAGCTGGATCTGCGCGCCCGCGCCGCCGCCGCCGTAGCCGAGCCCGAGCAGGTGATCCACCTGCGTCTGCTGCTGCATCTCGTACGCGCTCGTGTCGGAGACCACCGACTGCATGGCCGCATGGAAGAGGCCGAGGTGGTCGGCACCGGAGCCGCCGCCGCCGTGGCCCAGAAGCAGCGACGCCAGCGAGGCGCCCCCGGACAGGCCCAGCGCAGAGGTCAGCGACTGCATCGACGATCCACCTGCCGGCGGCGGCAGCGACAGCGCCGACGCCGCGGAGGAGGACGTGCCCGCCGCCGCCGCGGCGGAAGCCGAGGAGACGGTCCTCCCCGCGGCGCCGATGCCAGCTGCGCTGGTCCTGGAGCGCTTGTTCTTGCGGCACCCTCCGCCGACGGGGACGTTGCGGAGCGTGCCGCCGCGCGTCCAGTAGCGCTTGCACGCCTTGCAGAAGTGCCGCGGCTGCGACAGCGAGTAGTTGTTGTAGTAGCAGAACTTGGTGTTGGCCGAGTCGCAGCGCGGGCACCGCAGCGCCTCCGCCCGCGGGTCCGCTCCTCCCGGCGCCCCCGCCGACGGCTGCTGCACCGCCGTTGCAGCCCCCGCGCCAGCCATCTCTCTAGAGATCGATCGACGCGGCTATGCAAAGCAAGCTTGCCCGGCGGTACGTGATCTGTCTGTGTAGAGAGTCTAGAGACCGAGAGAAGCTAGAGAGAGAGAGAGACAGAGATGGACGGGTGGAAGAAGAGGAAAGAGGTGATGTAGTGAGGATCGGAGGAGAGGAGAGCGAGAGAGAGGGAGGAGTGGGTGGGGTTTTCAGGGGGGTAGGTTCGCTGCCAAGAGCTAGAAAACAAAGCGGGCGTGGTGGTATTATTGAGCGCTGATGGCGATACTACCGCACTTAGCAGGGAGAACAATACACCGCCGCAGCTAGCGCAGCAACCATTAGCTTATCTCCTCGAAATACCGAGAGGCGAGGCGAATGAACAGGGGAGAGAAGTGGCGCACGCAGCTTAACCTAGTTTTATAGCCGCCGCCGACGACGACGCGATGAGGAAGAAGCTAGGCACGCGGCCGCGGCTCGCCCAAGTGATAAGGTGGCTTTTATTTGTTATATATATATATATATATATGGTTATATGTCGGGGTGGTTAGAACATAGAACATGAGTTTGTGTCTTTACTATACACGTGCTTTGGGTGTATTTGACTGGAGCACTAGCTACATTCGAGCGAGTTGGATTGCAAGGGAGGGAGGGAATGTGTGCGAGATTTGCCTGCTCATTTGTTAATGGTTGGGAATGCGTAAGGATACCACCTGCTGGACGTGTTCAATTTCTCTATTCGTGAAACGGAGCAATAACTACTCGTAGCAGAAATGGCTGCAAAAACGTGTGGTTGGATTCTGGAAAATGGGGGTCAAAATTCGCAACGAGACTCGCTCCATTGCGCACAGTTTTGGTTGATTCATTTCAGCTCTCTCTCTCTCTCACACACACACACACACACACACACACACACACACAGAGCTAAAAGGATTTTTCATTAGACTATAACAAGATCACTAGTATTATTTGATAAGTAGTGCATTATACTAAATACTCCCTCTGTTCGTAAAATGATGTCGCCGTTGACTTCAAATTTGAACTTTGACTATTTATCTTATTCAAAAAATTAGTTTAAATGTGTAAAATTTTGAACCGTGTTTCAACTATATTTGATGATAAAGCAAATTATAACAAAATATATAAAATTTATCATAATTTTTTGAATAAAACGAACGGTGAAAGTTGAGGTTTGAAGTTAACGGCGACATCAATTTAAGAACGAAGAGAGTACTACTTTGCGAATAGATGAAACATGCACAACGTGCAACAAACACAAATCTAGGAGTAATACTTAGCAGAATACATAATATGTTGAAAGCATGACATATGAATGCAAATTATTTTGCGACTACCATAAAATTTCAAACATTGGAACGAGTACGGCGTGAGTTGCCGAGCAGTCTCCAGGGCGGCTGCTCGTGTTTCAGAAAGTATATATGGAGCAAGTCGTGGGCGATCCAGACAACACAAAATATAAACTATACCAGTATGTTTTCGAGGAATGTGGCTAGTGAATCGTTGATTTCGAGCCGGGTCAAAAGCAGAGAAAAAGAATAGATGCTTTTTCGTTATTTTACTTAACAGCTCCAAACTGTCTCACCTGTTTACACATGCATTCACGGTACGTAGAGATGAAAATTGGTGACCCCTTTATTGAAATAGAGATTTGGAAGTGAACCTAAGCGTCACTGCTTTTCACCCCTAATTTACTGCAGTATTTACTACTCCTCCGTCTCAAATTATAAATCATTCTGAACTCAAGTTATCTCATTTTCTGAGACACATTTTTCTCTTACCAACACTTTTTTACTTTATCTCTCTCTTTCTCATTTTTAAAACATCATATATTTTCTATTTTTTTAATTCTCATGTCCAGCTCTAAAATAATATATAAAATAAGATGGAGAAAGTATTTACTAGGCCCGAGAAAATAGTGGTTAATTAGCTCAATCATATTCACAGAACCACCCCCCACCCCGCGGGCCTGTGGGTGCCCTGCTGCTGCTACAGTGAGTAACAGATCAAACAACGCATACATGTCGATAATTAGAAAACCTGTCAACTCGCTCTCAGACGTTACGCGCGTAATTGTCCTTTGCATGAGCATGATCCTGATCACAACACCGGACCACTCGCTCACTCACTACAGCAGGCAGGCAGTCCCCAAAACAGTAGCAATTAGGGCATCATCATCTATAGATCTAGCTACAGATCGATGAGCAAATACTCCTAAATGGAAAGAAATGCCGTTAGTGGGCGCGCGTCGGGAATCCTCTGTATTAACAGTTGCTGAGTCGATGTTACCGCTTCGCCATGAGCTCGCTCGCAGCCTGATGGCCCGGCACGGCGTCGTCCTGTGTACTACTAACAGTGCAATGGCGGACTGGACGCACAGGGAGTTTGGTATCCACCAGTTCTGTCGCTGACGGACAGCAGCAGTCCGGCCGGCCGGCCGAGCTGCTGCCACTATAGCTGGCTGCTATAGGGACCAACGAACCGAACCATCTCTGACCTGTGCGTGCCCGTGGTCGATCGTCCTGTTGACGCACCAGGCGCGTGGAAGTCGTGCTCGAGGAGAGGAAACCGACGTCGGCGCCGCCGCTCGCGTCCGCCGTGGCGGCACTGTACCGTCTGTACGCGAGTACTGGTACGCTGTTCGTCTCTCTCTTCTAGAGGAGAAGTGTAAAGAATTGTAATGCGATTGCTTAGTCGTAGATCTTAGTTAAAACTGAGCTATTTTTTTAAGTATTTGTACGTATAAATAAATAAAGGTGCATTTTGCCTCTCATTCTTTCTCTACATGGTATTTGCTTAAACTCCGATCCAACTCTTCCGCTGCTTCTATGGCGTCCAGCAATCCATCTTCTCTCTCCTCTCACTCGAGCACCACTAATCTGTTTGTCGACCCCAATACACCACAACCTCTCTCTGCCTCCGCCGTCTCTCTGGTGAATATTCATGCCCACATTCCCATCACCTTGGGGTTCCGCGACGGCAATTTCTCCGCCTGGCGTCAGTTCTTCGAGCTCACGTTCAAAAAGTTCGGCCTTGTCGATCACATCGACGGTACTCTGAACACTGCCCTCATGCACCATGACCCGGAGTGGCTCTAAGTTGATTCCTCCATCATCACCTGGTTGTACACGACTTTGACGTCGGAGCTCCGGAACATGGTCATGCTCACCAATCCCACAGCCATCATCATTTGGCAGGCCATCTGTGGGCTGTTCCTCGACAACAGTCTTCAGCGCGCCGTCTACGCCCAACAAGAGTTCCATAGTCTCTATCAAGGCAACATGTCCATCACCGAATACTGTGGTCGACTCAAGACGCTCACCGACACCCTGTTCAACGTCGGCACGCCGGTCACGGACACTGCCCTCGTCATCAACACCTTGCACGGCCTCAACAGGAAGTTCAGCGACGCCATCTCCGTCCTGACATCCAAGGTGCCACCACTTTCGTTTCTTTTCACCAGATCGTACCTGCTGCAGCATGAGACGCGCCTAGCTCAAACGGCCAAGATGGAGGCCGCCACGACGCTCATGGCGGCCACCCCCACCACTACTACCCGGCTGCCCAGCTCGAATACGGCCGGCAATGTTTCACCTGCCACAGGTGGTGGTGGCAATGGTGGTGGCCGCAACAAGGGCAGGCCGGGTGCTGGACGCAACCACGGCTCTGGCACCGACGGTTATTCCGCACAACGTCCTCCGGTGCATTCAGCTTTGACTCCTTCATGGGGCCATCAGCCCAACCCCTGGACCGGTCTTGTTCAAGCGTGGCCCATGCCTCAGTGGCGTGCTCCTCCTGCTGGTCTACTTGGACCTCGCCCGGGTCTTGCTCCGACCCATGCCATGATGGCCACTTTTGCACCACCGGCCTTCGCTGACATGCATAGCTACGGTGCACCGGCTACATCCTCCAACATGCCCCCTGCACTGCACTGTTCTCTGCCCTCCATGGCATGCCGGCCAACATCTCTCATGGAGGGGGCGACTGGCTCCTCGACACCGACGCGTCTTCTCATATGGCGAACAACCCTAGTAACTTGACATCTCTCCACACCCTTCCCACTCCTACTCATATCATTGTGGGTAATGGCGCTCCCATTCTGGTGTCCCAGTCTGGCCATGTAAATTTACAAACATCTTCATCTCCTTTACATCTTAATAATGTTCTTGTTTCGCCCCATCTCATCAAGAATTTGATTTCAGTTTGTGCTCTTACTCGCGACAATAATGTCACTGTTGAGTTTGACGCCTTTGGTTTTTCCATCAAGGATCTTCTTACCAGGACGGTTCTGCTCCGATGTGACTCGTCTGACGAGCTGTATCCACTGCGCCCCGCTCCGTCAACACCCACAGAACATCGCAGTTTCCACGTCGATTGCTCTACTGATCTTTGGCATGCTCGGCTTGGTCACCCGAGGCGAGCTTCTCTTCATCGCATTTTACAGACTTTTGATTTTCATCCTAGCAACTCTGACAGTCATACGTGCCATGCATGTTGTTTGGGCAAGCACATACGGCTGCCTTTTTCTCATTCAAATAATGTTGCTCTTTTTCCATTTCAACTTGTACACTGCGATGTTTGGACCTCGCCAATAATGAGCAACTCCGGCTATCAGTATTATTTAGTGGTTCTTGATGACTACACTCATTTTGATTGGACTTTCCCGTTGCGGCACAAGTTTGATGTACTTGCGACGCTGCTTTCGTTTCATGCCTTTGTGCGCATACAATTTCGTCTGCCTATCGTTAGTCTTCAAACTGACAATGGCAAGGAGTTCGACAATCATGCTGCTCGCTCGTTCTTCTCACAGCACGGCATTATTCTTTGACTTTCTTGCCCTTACACGTCGCCTCAGAATGGTCGTGCCGAACGCGTTCTTCGCACCCTCAATGGTAGTGTTCGTGCACTCCTCTTTCACGCCGGTGTCCCTCCGACGTTCTGGCCTGACGCGCTCGCCATTGCTACATATCTACTAAACCGACGCCCCTGCAGTGCTCGCAACAACACCACCCCCTACGAACTTCTGTTCGGCTGCCCACAAGCTTATGATCACATGCGTGTGTTCGGGTGCTTATGTTATACCGCCGCGACAGCCCCACATAAGCTTGCACCTCGTTCCGTTGCTTGCATTTTTCTTGGCTATCCCGCTGAGTCTAAAGGTTACCGGTGTTATAATCCTGACACTCGTCATGTGATCACCTCACGTCATGTTTTCTTTAATGAGACGCAGTTCCCTTTCAAGCAGGTTCAACGGTCTCACACTAATGCTTCGCCATCTCCATCGCGGCCTGCTCCATCGGCCTCGTCCTCGCCACTCTGATGCCACGGGATCAGGCACGACGTGCTCCTCGCGGGCCTCCTCCGTCTCCTGCTGCTGTGGCGTCCTCATCAGGAGCTACTAGGCCATTGTCGAAACCAGTGGCTCGGCCACAGTGCCTGACATCGTGCCCTCCTCCAGCTCAGCTGCTGCGCCTTCGTCATCTATGGCACCAGTACCTCATCACATGGTGACTCGATCTAAAGCCGAGTCTCAAGTACATGCACCTCTGCGAGTCGACACCACCTTCCCCGCCTACAACAGTGCGTGCTGCTCTACGTGATCCTGCCTGGCTCGACGCCATGCGCGATGAATTCTCTGCCTTGCAAGACAATAGGACATGGACACTGGTGCCGCGCCCTCCAGCTGACAATATCATCACCGGCAAATGGATCTTTCGCAACAAATTGAAACCAGATGGTTCTCTTGATCGCCGAAAAGCTCGTTGGGTGGTTCGTGGCTTTCATCAGCGTGAACGTATTGATTTCAACCAAACCTTCTCACCTATGGTCAAGCCGGCGTCCATTTGCATTGTGTTGCAGATCACAGCTTTAAGAGATTGGCCTGTGCACCAGCTCGATGTTAAGAACGTCTTCTTGCATGGCAAACTTAACGAGTAGATCTACCAACCAGCTGGTTTTGTTGACAAAGAACACTCCACTCACGTTTGTCGACTGTCCAAGTCACTCTATGGATTAAAGCAAGCGCCCCGTGCCTGGTTCCAGACATTTGCCACTCATCTTGGGTCTCTCGACTTCACCTCTACCAAGTCTGATTCTTCATTGTTTGTCTTCAAAAATGGTATTGAAGTCGCCTATCTTCTCCTCTATGTTGATGATATTGTCCTCACGGCATCCTCCAGCGGTCTTCTACAACGAGTCATTACCCATCTTTGTTCTGCATTTGCAATGAAAGATTTGGGTCCGCTGCATCACTTTTTGGGCATCAAGGTGACTCGTTCTGCTGATGGTTTCTTCTTAAGCCAAGGACAATATGCAGCTAATGTTATTGACCGTGCTAACATGTCTCATTGCAAACCGGCTACAACCCCAGTCGATACAAGTCCAAAAGCTCCAGCTACTAATGGTGAACTTGCCAAGGATGGGGAATTCTATCGCAGTATCACGGGTGCTCTTCAATATCTTAGTCTCACTCGCCCCGACATTGCCTCTGTTGTCAATCAAGTTTGCTTGCACATGCATGCACCCAGAGATGCTCACTGGACTCTTGTGAAGAGGATCCTGCGTTATCTTCAGGGTACTCTAAATCATGGTCTTCACGTCAGCAGATCATCGTCAACCTCCCTGCTCGCATACTCCGACGCGGACTGGGTTGGGTGCCCTGACACCCGGCGCTCCACCTCTGGATATTGCGTCTTCTTCAGCGGCACATTGATCTCCTGGTCCTCCAAGCGCCAAACGACCATGTCTCGATCCAGCGTGGAGGCTGAGTACCGTGGCGTCGCCAATGCCGCCGCGGAGTGTTGCTGGGTCCGCAACTTACTTCGAGAGCTTCACATCGACATTGCTCAAGCCACCATTATCTACTGCGACAATATTTCAGCCGTCTATCTCTTCGAGAACCCCGTTCATCATCGACGCACTAAGCATGTTGAGTTGGACATTCATTTTGTCCGTGAGAAAGTTGCACTCAGCCAACTTCACGTTCTACATGTTGCAACGTAACAGCAAGTCACCGATATCATGACCAAAGGACTTTCATCAGTGCTGTTTGAGGAGTTTCGTTCCAGCTTGTACATCGGCATGCTAGATGCTCAAACGGGGGGGGGGGGGGGGTTGTAAAGGATTGTAATGAGATTGCTTAGTCGTAGATGTTAGTTAGAGCTGAGTTATTCTTCTGAGCTTGCACCGCATGAATCGCTGCATGCACGCATGTCCTGCACTCCTGCATGTATAAGTACTTGTACGTATAAATGAATAGAGGTGCATTCTGCCCCTCATTCCTTCTCTACCAGAAGGAAGTGGAGCGAGAGACGGAGAAGCACCCTGTGCTGGCAGTAAAAACTAACCGGAGTAGTACCACGCAACCGCCCCCGTCGTCGTCGATCTCCCTTGCTTCTGCTGCTCTGGTGCATGCATGCTGTCGCGTGCGTCAGTTTGGTAGGAGTAGTAGCCACATGCGCGTCGATCAGTGTCCTCCGGTTCGGTGCCCTGGCCAGCGTGTCTCCTTCGAGCTCGGAAATGGTACAACGGTCGATTTCACCTTCTTGGTCTCGTTTTCAATATTGCCTTGAATTTGATTTACCTTTCACCTTAATTAGATCGTGTTTGCAACACGAGATTTATTTATTTTTTTGTATTTTCTTGTAAAATTAAATTAATTCATGTGAAATTTTTGCATTTCAAACAGAACTTTGATCAGTTTTTTTTGTTTATAATTGAATCAATTGATATGTAAGTACGTACACACTTAATCTAGTATATATGGTTTAATCACTCGAGACTTACTGGCTCAAGCTCAACCAGCTTGGAGCTTAATTACCTCGCTCAGTACACCAGCAACAGTCTTCGACGACCGACAGGATCTCAGTTGGTGTATTATTTGACGAAGATTTCACTGTAGTCCTGTCCAGTTCCTACTCGTCGTCCTTGTATTTGGTGGGAGTATGTCGCCGTGACGACCCGTACCCGCCTCTGATAGTCTGATGCGTGCCAACTGCCATCTTGAGGCTGAGAACAGCATGACTAAGCAAGCATTAACAGTCAAGACATCTGTAGTACTAGAACGAGCTTAATAATATGTCCCGTCATCGATCGACACGATAAAACAAAAAAGTTAGTACTCCAGTTGCTTAGCGGCGGAGGGAGAGAGAGAGCAACGGATGGTACTCCAGCATGTGGAGGAGGCATGCATCCCGAGACGACGATCGACAATCGATCACCACTAAGCACCAACCGGGCACCGGCAATCATTTGTTCCACTACGAGGAGAGAGAGAGAGAGAGAGAGAGAGAGAGAGAGAGAGAGAGAGAGGCAGCCGACAAGGCCGTCAAGGGTACGTCCTCTCCTAGGACGGGCGGTGTCGTCCGTCCGTGCGTCGGCGCCGGACGGCCGGAAGGAAGGAAGAAGAATAAAGCCACCGCGCGCTCCCGGACAACCCGGAAACCAACACCCTAGAACAACCTGCTGCCTGCTGTACCGGCCGGCCGGCCGGCAGATGTTCCGCGCGCGCATGCGTGAGGACTGACCACCTGCGCGTACGAACGAATTGAACCGCATATGCATGGTAGACGCCGGGGTGTGGTCTAGCTCACGATGATGCGATCGATGACGGCCGGCGCGTCGATCGACGACCTGTAGTTATCGTCGGCGGGGCTGCATGCTCCGGGACGGATGGAACCGTGGAGTACCGACGGTGCGTACTCCTGGCCATGGTCGGGGCAGAATCGATCCGCCGTGTCTCTGCTCGGAAGAAACGGATCAGACGACACGACTCCGGAAAAGGATAGGGAGAGGTCGTCGGCGCGGCGGCTAGGACGACGGAACCGCCCTCGCGCCTTGCCATGGCATCGGATTCATCGGCCCGGTCAATGCGAAACCGTGTTCCTCGTCGGCTAGCTACGTACCGTACTCGCGCTAGTGGCCTCCACGGCGCCATGCCGCGCCACCTACCTCCACTGACTCGCTCACCTCATCCTCCTCCTTTTTTTTTTTTTTTTTTTGAGAGAGAGAGAGAGAGAGAGAGGAATATAATCAAAGGACCACCCTGGACGACGACCGGCCGGAGGAAAGCAACAGGCGGCGTCCAAACGGACAGCGCGCGCGACGACGACTACAACGATCTCAGTCCGTCAGTCCGTCCCCAACCGGAGCTGCAGACCGCCGCCGCGCCGTATTCTATTCGCCTCCATTCCCCCGTCA